>APFE030278632.1:472779-527591 GCA_000404065.3 Pinus taeda
AAACATTTTTCACTATGATGTTGATCTACCTGTTGTTTCGTTTGATTTTGCACCAAAGTGGCGTTATCCTTTAAAGGTTGGAGAACTTGTTGTTGATGCTCGATGTGATCTTTCACTGCTTGAACCTTTTTCTTCTTGATATGTCCTTCTATCTCTAGAGTTTGGGGAGTGGTAATTTCTTCCAATCCTTTACAAGATATGGTCGGATTCATTTCTTGATGCTAGATGTGATCTTTCACTTCTTGAACATTTTTCTTCTTGATATGTCCCACTCTCTTGATAGTTTGAGGAGTGGTAATTTCGACCAATGATTTACAAGATATGGTCTGATTCATTTCTTCTATCTCTGGGGTTGGATCCTGGCGTATATCCTCTTCTTTTGATGTTCTTGATCCTTTTCTTCCTCCTCTTCATACTCTATGTAAAATAATTTCTTCTCAACACACTTATGACCTTTAGTGCATTTGCTATCACAATTGTAACAAAGCCCTTTTTCTCTTTTTTCTTCCAATTGTTGTGGTGTAACCCTTGTAGGTTGTGGAAGGCTAGGAGAAACAACACTTCCATATTCATAGCTGTGAGGGGTAGAATTCATTGTTGCCATAATTTTACTTTCTAGTATGTCACAAAGCCCTTTTACTCTTTCCAATTGTTGTGGTGTTGCTCTAAAGAAGGTGTTGCTCCTTGTATCCTCATAATGTGCTATCATTTCCTCCGTGAAAATTGACCACATAACAAGTCTTTTACGAGAACAAAGCCCTTTATACCATAAAAATTGATCCAGTTCTAAATATGAAGATGCAATACATACCTTTTGTAACAGTTGTACACCATGTAGATCAAAATATTGCTCCATCTGACGTATCCAATTTACCGGATCCTTGCCATCAAACTTCCTCATCTTGCTTTTTCTTGATTTTAGGAGCTCACTCTTGAAATGCCTCTAACTATGTATTTTCAGATCTTTAAGCTCTGAAACTATGACCTCTAGTAGTCCTCTGTCTCCTCTTTCCAATGCCACCAGTCTGACCCCAATTGGATTCTCCAATGAAGAGTTATACCAAATCTCCCACGGTGACCTGATTATAGACTAGTTCAGTAGAGCGAACTTGTATGAAGTTCCACGTGTCACTGTTTCAACCTTCGACTCTGAAAAATATATAAATGAAAACTACAGTCTGTCCTCTTTCTGTACCTTCTTACGAAATTTCAATCCAATACTCAGAAAGAAAGTTATGATGATTTTCCCTAGGTCACCTGTTTTGAGTGTAGTTCAGGAGTCTGCAAAAAGGCCAACTTCCTCAAATCATATCTCCGAAAATATCGAGCGAAAGCTCTGAAATTCGGACTCAACGTTCAGCGTCAATCATTCTCAAATGGGTTTTTTTTGCGACTTTTGAAACGTCACAGAAAAAAGGTTATAGCGAAAATGCCACTATTGTTATTATTGTGCCCTTACATTATTATTGTTATGTAGGCTCTGATTATGTTATGACCCCTTAGACTCCTATATATAGAAAGGAGGTCTTTTCATTTGTATCATCAAAGAATTGTTCATTTATGTAATGTAAAGGAGGTTGCCCCCTCGAAGAGGCTAAATTCTAAGGCATTGATCTATCTTTTCTATCTTTTCTTGAGCTGGTTTCATAACAATGAAACGATAACATTACTTGAACAACCTGATCCGTAACCAATATTTTCGATGCTGGAATGAATTGATGATGACACTTGAACACCTATGAAATGATTTGATGAGATCCTCCTGGATCAAGGGAAGAACCAACACATTTCCCATCATGGCCTCATCAAGGTCATCATCATGGATGAATAAAGGCACATAAAGAACATTGTGTTGTGCGCTTACTTTGTGTACATGGATAGGTAGGTCTTCATTGAGAAAAAGTCCCCTACCTCTACATAGAAATAATAAACATGAACATCTAGTACTAGGGGTAGAGACGAAAAGGAGGAAGAGAAGGAGAAAGAAAAAACAAAGGAAGATAAGGAGAAATAAAAAACAGAAGAAGAGGAGGAAAAATCAAGAACAAGGGAAAAGAAGGGAGAGAAACTGAGAGTAGAGGAAGACAACCTTAAGGTTCCTTCTAAATCTCAAAGGAGAGGGACACAAAGGAACCAAATAATCCTATCACTAAGAAACAAAGAACAAGAGGTGGTTTCCACATTGGCCACGCTTGGCACACTTGTCAAACCCAACAGAAGGTAGCCCAGAAGGCCCCTTGTACTTGGAGATGAGAAATAGCACAAAAATAAGGGAATGGAAGTCCCAGCCTCCTTCACCAGACCCTATCACATTGGATGAATCATCCAGCCAAAGATAAGAAGTGGGAGCCAATAAAGGAAAAATTGAGGAGGTTACATCCCCTAAAGACAAGGGTAGGTAACCTTTTCCACCCATAGGGAGGCCGGCCACTAGAGCAGTCACATATAAGAAGCTCAAAGCACAACATACCCTATTACAAGAAAAAACAGAGGACATACAGATAAAAACAAGGCTGCTATAGGGAGAAAAATGATTGTTATAAGTGAAACAGGGACTACTATTGGAGCAATAGGAAATTCTAAAGGAAGGGGTAGCCACATCGAAAATAAAATACGAAGGTCTCCAAGAAATCCATGAACCTGATCCACAACCTAAACTTGGATCCTACATGAAATTTGTTGAGGGAGAAAGGATTATGTAGAAAATTTGATGGTAGGTTAACTCGATAATGCAATGTAAATCAAAGAAGAATACTATAACCTACTTCTACTATCAATTTTTGGAAGCTTAAAGATTGAGCTGAACAATATAACCAGAAGAAGAAGAATTAATGGCACAATAAACATTAAAATACTTTAGGGAAAGCCTCAACTAAAAACCCCACTCTATTGTATTATCATACATGGTGGAAATACATAGGAATTATACAAAGCCTTAGCTCTCATAGCTAGCCAGCTCTCAGTACAATCCTCACAGATGCTCAAAGGAAATCTTGGATTCTCTCTAGTCTTCCGCTCTACCCTCCAAGCTCCTATTTCCTTGCACTGTTCCTTGTGGATGATTTCCTTTTACCAAGTGGATGATCTCCCTTCAAAACTGCACAATCCTCAAGGATGAATCCTTGACTGCATGCATGCGTTTTCTCCATGAGAAAGCACATGCAACTGATAGTACAATGTCCTTGACTTTAATCTCAACTAGCTATTTCTCAGAGTAGACGTGCATGAGTTTCTGATGATGGAATCTTCAGTTAACTAGAGTAGCACTAGTTGAGTGCATTAATGCATCAACTGACTATTAGTTCCTCAAATAGATTGGAACTAATTTAACTAGACTTAACTCAGTAAACTAAGTTAAATAATTGCAACTAAAATATAACTCAATCTTATCTCCTTAATTTAAGGGATAACTCTTGCATGACTTCAAAAAGACTTCTAACTTGAATTTCTCCAACCAGTTAATTTAAAATAGATAAATTAATTATTTCCAGGTAGCTGTTAAGATTAAATTCGATTTTAATTCCCAATTTAATTCAAGGTAAAATTAGCTTGGAATATTCTTGTTTCCATTTTTCAACACTCCCTCTCAACAAGAAAGGGATTATCTGCCACCCTGATCCTTTCTCTATGAAACTCGAATTTACACTTTGACAATGACTTTGTCAAAATGTCAGCATCTTGCTCCTCTATCGAAATATATTGTAGCAACATGATCCTCTTGACCTGTGAAAATCCATAAACAACAAATCTCTCCTTATGCTTCTCCACACTACCATTAGTAGCTTGCTTTACCTTGTAAAGCCAACAGGAACTCACAACTGACTTGTTCTTTGGTCTCGAAATCACATCCCAAACACTGTTACGAACTATGGAGTCATACTCCTCCACCATAGCATCAACCCAAATCATCTACTGCACTGCTTCCTAAAAGGAAAATGGCTCAGTCTCAACACATTCACCAGTAAAGGCCATGTATTTAGTGCACCTCTCAGGTGACCTCCTCTGTCTGTGCTGAGAAGATGGTGATCCCACATTCTCTCTTTCATCCTCCAACAATCTTTCAGCTTCTCTTGTGCGCTTTTGTCCATCTTTGGAAGACTCTGCTTGAATAGATGTCTCCATTCTTGGAACCTCTGCATGTCGCTACTCTACATCAGTCTGAGGCTCCTCCTCCTTAGGAACGAACAGTTCCTCCATAGCCTGTAGTTGGAGCTCCCTCTCAAGGGAAACTTGCATGGCCTTATGCTTATCAAACTTGAGATCTTTGAGAACCACTACCCTCCAGTTGGTAGGCAAGTACACCTGATAGTTGTGAGGTGTATTAATGCACCCCACAAATATCCCCAAATTTGCTACCAGCTCAAGCTTCTTCTGTGCATCCTTTGTCACATAGCAATATATCGATGAGCCAAAGATCCTGAAGTGACCCACATCTTGTCTCTTACCGGAGAAAGCTTCCTATGGTGTCTTAATCCCAAGTATGTGATGTGGGCTTCTATTCTACAAATAGACTGTTGCGTTTCATGCCTCAACCCACAAGTGAAGTGGTAGGCCTTGTTCATGTAGCATTACCATTGCTACCCCTACAATAGTTCTATTCTTCCTCTCAGCCACCCCATTTTGTTGTGGGTTATGAGGTGTCGCCAACTCTTGTTTAATTCCTTCTGCTACACAAAAGTGCTTAAACTCTTGAGAGACATATTCTCCACCATTGTCCCTTCTCAAGGCCTTGATATTCTTCCCTAACTCTTTCTTGACCAAAGTTTTGGACTCACAAAACTTTGTGAAGGTTTGGTCCTTCTTCTGCATGAAATAAATCTAGCATTTACGAGAATAGTCATCAATGAAAATCACATAATACCTTTGCTTCGCTATGGATGCTATTGAGAATGGTCTGAACAAATTAGTATGAACTCGCTCTAAGATAGCCTCTGCTTGACTATCTCGATCATGAAAGGAAGACTTGGTGTACTTTCCCAAGGTACGATGTATGCATGTGTCAACTTACCCAAGTTTACCTTTGGGAAGTCCTGTAGATATCTGTTGCATTATATCCAAAGGCTCATGATGCAAATGGCCCAACTGCTTGTGCCACAACTCTCCAATGTCTTAGCTTTGCACCAATTCTACTTTCGTACTCAGTGATATGCAATCATCTACCTCTAGTTTATAGATATCCTCACCCGAATCCCTATCCTAACGCCTTTCCTTTACTAAAGACAACATCATAGCCTTTTTCCACCAACATTGTGACCGATACCAAATTCTTCTTCAGTCTAGGTACATACATCACATCTGTTAAGGTGAGAGGAGCTCATGCTCCCTCTGAAAATCAACCATGCCCACTCCTCAAATAGTAAACCTTCACTCATCTCTATGTGCCTCTTGAGGTCTTTCTCCTCCAAGGCACTGAATAAATTTTTATCACCAATCATGTGGAATGAGGCTCCACTGTGAAGATACTAGACACAACCCATCATTAATGACACCGTGCATGCGATGAGGGTAAAGTCCATTTCGAGCTAAGAGGTTAATGCCTCACTTTCCAATCCTTTCGAGGATACCTTCTTGAACTTCTTCGATGGGAAATTAGTTGCGTAATGTCCCATCTTGTGACAATTAAAGCATATTTCTTTAGACATGTCACCCTTCTTCCCTTCATGAGAAGAATTCGATTTGAGATAGGAAGCCTTCCCCTTCCCTTTCCTTACCTTACATGCTAAGACTAGATTTTCTTCATCATCATTCTTTAATGAAGAACCATCTCATGTACTCCTCCTGATCTCCTCCTACATAAGATCTGACCACAGTCATTCCCAATCTAGTAGTTTCTCCCCTCCATTCACAGAGTCTTGGTAGCTATTCCAACTCTTTGGAAGGCCAAGGAAAGCGAGGCTCACCATATCATCATCAACATTAGTTATTCCCACACTGCCAAGCTCGTCTCTACAGGTGGTTATCTTGTTCAGATATGTGGAAATAATAATGCCCTTTTCAATTTTGATTCTTTGAAGCTTATCCTTGAGCATAAATTTCCTTTGGTCACTGTTGTTCTAGTAGAGGTCCTTCAATGTCTTCCACATTGAAAATGGAGTATCCTTCCAACAGAGACTTGAGAAAATATGGTCTCGAAGTCCCTCAAGGATGATCTGTCTCTCCTTCACCACACACTTCTTCCACTCAACCAACTCTTGTGCATTAGTTGAAGCTGGCTTTGGGATTTCTTGATCAATGAATTCCTTCAAGCCATTGTCTTATAATACAGTCTCCATTCTATCTTTCCATGTTATGTAATTTGACCTACCTTCTAAGGCATACTTGAGTCTCAAGCCATAGAATGCCATTAGCCAGTATGATATGAATTCGATTTGCAACTGCAACCCTGAAATTCAAACTTCGAATTCTCTTCTCAGTATACTATTCATAGCTCTGATACCATGTAGAGGTTTCTACAAATCTCACTCTGATACCATGTAGAAAATTTGATGGTATGTTAACCCAATCATGCAATATAAATCAAAGTAGAATACTATAACCTACTTCTACTATCAATTTGTAGAACCTTAAAGATTGAGCTAAACAATATAACCATAAGAAGAAGAATCAATGGCATCATACACATGAAAATACTTAAGGGAAATCCTCATATAAAAACCCCACTCTATTATATTATCATACATGGTGGAAATACATAGGAATTATACAAAGTCATAGCTCTCACAACTAGCCAGCGCTCACTACAATCCTCACATATGCTCATAGGCAATCTTGGCTTCTCTCCAACCTTCCTCTCTACCCTCCAAGCTCATATTTCCTTTTGTTGTTCCTTGTGGATGATTCTCATGTTACTAAGTGGAACACTTTCTCCAAAACTGCGCAACCCTCAAAGATTAAATCCTTGACTGCATGCATGAGTTTCTCCATGTGAAAACACTTACAACTGATAGTACATTGTCCTTGACTTTCATCTAAACTAGGTCTTTCTTAGAATAGACATGCATGAGTTTCTGATGAGGGAATCTTCAGTTAACTGGAGTAGCAATAATTGAGTGCATTAATGCATCAACTAACTGTTAATTCACTAGTAGTTTCTGAAACAGTTTGGATCTAATTTAACTGGACTTAACTCAGTAAACTGAGTTAACTAATTACAACTAAAATATAACTCAATCTTATTTCCTTAATTTAAGGGATAACTCTTGCATGAATTTAGAAAGACTTCTAACTTGAATTTCTCCAACTAATTAATTTAAAATAAATAAATTAATTATTTCCAAGTAGTTGTTAAGACTAAATTCGATTTTAATACCCAACATAATTCAAGGACAAATTAAATTGGAATATTCTTGTTTCCATATTTCAACAGATTATACCCAAGAAATTTGCAATACCACTCTTCTTGGAGTTGGAAAGGGTAGAATTCATATTTGGATGAAAATTGCAAGATCAAAGAAGGTAGAATATGTGGGGCTCATGGAGGAAACAATGTCTAAAATGAGCAAGGAATTGAATTACTTAAGGCTGAGGGAGTCAGTCATGAAGGAGAAACTACAGACAAAGAAGAAAAGGCTAAGGGAGCAATTTAAAGAAAAAGAGATACAACTTGTGACTATGGAAAGTTTATCTATGGAGGCCATACAATGCAGGAAACCATCCAAATCCTATGCCATCTTTCTCAAGGAGTAATGGTTGTAATTCCAGATAAATACATTAGAAAATTATGGCTCCCTACCTTTCCAATGCTATAGGAACTTCATTTACTTTTGCAAAAAGGAATTATTGAAGATAGATCCAACATGCACAATATGATCCTCACATACACAAACTTTTGGGACCCATACTCAAGATTCCGGGACATGCAACTAATGACACTAGCCTCTTGGTTAACCCATTAAGAAACAAAAGCTGAAGAAGTGAAGAGGGTGATAAAAAAAGAAGAGAAGGATATTTTATACATCAAAGTAGAATTAGTGGCCCCCAAGGTTGTCATCAGTAACCACAACATCATCTGCACAGATCTCTAATTTGCACCTGGGTATATGGAATCCCAAGGATAGACTATCCTCCATTTTTGGGATATATTTAGGATGTTTGGGACATAAAGTTTACAATATTTCTAAAGAAGATGGCATACTTTACCCCACAATTTGAAAATAAAAGAGTATCACTCTCCATAAAGACTAAGGAATGCCTTTGAGAGAATCCCACTCTATAAAAGAATCATGAAAAGGTTGAAGATAAATTAGATAGGGCTCAAGCTGAGTCTTTCATTGCTATTAGGCCTATAGGAGAGAAGAGACCAAGCAGAAGAACAAAAGGAGGGGGCAGAAATAGAAGCGAATGCACGATTCTATCAACAAGAAGGCACACCATCTAAGATGCCTTGGGATGTTAGAGAGGCGAGCAAGGCCATGAATGAACTTCACCTCAATGACTGAGTTTCCCAGACTATTAGCAACTCCTTTAGCAGGGGGTTGATAATGGGTTCCATAAATAGGTACATTTTGAGGCCCATTGTGCTATCCTCCATCCCTTAAAACTCTATTTTTATTATATTAATTTTAATTTTTTGCCATAATATGCTTAGCAGGAAGATTAAAGGGTGCTTGTGATATTTCATGGCATAATTGATTAATATCCAGGCAAAATAAGCATTTTTTGATATATGTACTATGTAATAGCTTTTCGGAGGAATCTAGAGATAATATAGGAGGCTTGTCCACTACATTAACTCTTCAACTCAACTTGAGACCAAAAAATCCCCATGAACAACTCAAATCCAATGGTAGCCGAGGAAATCAAGCACATATGAATATCCAAGGGAACCAGACCCACCTATTTCTATATTTTGAAGTGAAGCAATCCTCCTTTAAAGGGAGATTCCCCTCAGCCACTTTTTGTATAAATAAACAAGATCAAAGGCTCATTAGGATTCAAAATTTTGTCAGATATAGGATTAGCTATTGAGATCCCATTTCTTGATACTTTTATTTTCATCTGTCAAATGATGTACGTGACTCTTATTTTTTGTCAATGAAAATATTACTGTTGGCATACATCTGAGTTAACTTTAACTTTGGAGGGATGAAATGATTTTGTTTGGGCCCAAAACAGAGGCTTTAGTCCCTATCATGTATTATTTCCTTGTTCCTATTCAATTCATTGTATTTATTTTCTTGTTTAAGTATGACTTAGGAGTTATATTACAAAAATTGTAGTTGTAGATTTTACAGGGAAGTGTGATTGGAGGATCTACAACAACAAGCCAAAAGCATGTGTTTATGATTTCTTGGAAATCGTTAAGTTTTGGGTTGTAACTCTTATGCATGGTTGGTTTTTTAAACTTCTAAGTTAGTAGAATTGATTTGGCAATTAGAGTGGGTATTTGTTTTAGGATAGAGTAGATATTAAAGAAATAAAATTCAACTCACCTTTTTCACTTTGATTTACTTTGTTGCAATATTGATCATTTAATGTATGTGCTTGGTCAATATGCGGGGGTTTTTGTTGACTTGCATGGGTTGGCACAATCATCCACATTCACTTGGACAATCCCATCTTCCTCCTGGAGAGGTCATACGTTTCTCAAACTCTGCCACCGAGATCACCCTTTCAAGGCCAATGAAGGAAACTGTGGGCATAAAATGTTTTGCAATATCAACCTCTTAGAGGTACTATGCTTGGATAAATGGAAACCACACCCTTCATTCACCTTCATCCACCTTCCCACACCTTCAAGGCACCATTATTTCCCTAAATCATGTCTCGAGCCGACTCTTGTAGCGAAACAAGGCCTCTTGTAGCACTGCTTAAATCCAACCAAATCTTCCCTAGGACCTTGAATATTGAATTTTGAAGTTGAATAATGGCCCCTAGCCATTGATTTGAAGATTAGGGAGACTTCAAGACTAGTGTAAGCATATCTTTCCTCCACTACAAATGCAAAGTGACAAGTAGATTAGGCTTAGTTTTTTTTAATTCCATAGTTGTGTTGATGATTGAATTCCTTCCTTTCAAGGAAGTTGAAATTAGATAGATGATTAATGTATTTTCATTTCTATAGTTAGAATCATGTTCATTCCCTTACAATCATGATATGCTTCCATATAAATTCTCTTTGTATTTATCTGAAGGAGTGGTATTTGTATACCTTGATTTTATCTAATTACTGAGGGTGACCTGAGTAGAACTTAGCATACTATGCATAGGGAAATATCATCTCTGCGTTTGTACAAACCTTAGCTTGATAATTTAAGTTGATAGGCTTGGAAGTTACAACATCCTTGATGCAATACTAGGGCTCATCACATAGCCTTTCCTAATATTATTAGGTAAATTTTGATGCATATGGGTGTGGGAAGAGATAAGTTGCCTCTCAATAGTCTATGGCGCAATAATTCCTAAGGAAGAAAGGATATTTTTGGAGGATTTTTTAAGCCTAAGAGATATTCATTCAAAGGAGTGTTTGATTATAGGAGGGGACTTTAGTATGATTAGGCACCTAGAAGAGAAGAAATTGGTTGTTCAACATTTAGATCAATCGAACCAAATATGCTATGATGTAATCGAAGATATAGGGATAGTGAATACTGATACCAACAATGGTATCTTCACCTGGAATAATTGATGATGAGGGAGACATCAGCTAGTCTCTTGACTAGATAACTATTTTCTTCTAAAAGGATTGGTGGGGAGGGATTTATACATGGAAGCATTAATTCTCACGTATTTAGGCTCCGACCACTGGCCTATTCATATAGAGATAGATCTAAATGTTTCTCCCAAAAATAATTCCTTTAGATTGGAAACATCTTGGTTCTAGTTACCAAACTTTATTCATAAGTTAGAAGGGTGGTGGAAAGAGATCAATGTCCAAGGTAGAAACATCATGGATAGATTATAATTCAAACTAAATGCATTAAAACTAAGAATTAAGTGATGGAACTTGATAGAGTTTGGAAGCATTCATAAGAAGTAGTGCAAGATATAATCAATGATAGTGGAAATAAAACAAGAAATTATCAGATATGGCCAATTGGATGCTCTAGCCAATGAGGAGGGATGAATCATCCACAAATTGGAGCAATGTTGAAAGAAGGAGGAGATTATTTGAAGACAAAAGTCAAGAGTCTAGTGGTTGATGGAGGGGGAAATAAAAACTAGGTTTTTACACAAGGACATGATCAATCATAGGAAGAACAACAAAATTTTATCACCTGTGTTGAAGGAAGGAAATAGACTTCTACAACTATTGGTAACGGGATCCCCCAAGGACAGTTTTGGGGCTAAAAGCCCATGTTTTGGGCCAATTTTGTAATAAATTAGTAAAGTCTCCGCATTTTGTGGTCATGGAGTGTGAAGGTGTCATGAGTCATAAAGGGTTGTCTACCCTTATTTTGTAAAGTGTAAAGTCGGCTATAAAGATCCACCCATGGTTTGCGGACCATGGGATTGCTTAAAAGGAGCTAACTAAGTAAAATCTAGGTAGTTAAGTAAGTTGAAAAAGTTTGGAGTCTTGGTAGAGAAGTCTAAGTGTTTTGGGTCTTAGCATAGGTAGAGGCTCTATAGCTGAGTGTGCAGAGGCCTATGGTGGAAATCCACAGCTGAGTGCGTGAACCATTGTAGCTATGTGCGCAGGGTGGATAGAGTCTGTAACAATCTGAAGATATCAATAAAGAGAAGTACTCTACAAATTCTGTGTATTTATTTTCTGTAATTCATCTCGTTATATTGTGTTCTACAATGTTTATGTGATGCGCGAATATATGTGATTATATTGGTTAATTGAATGCAAGTAAGAATATAAGTTTACACTACGCTAACTGTGATTGTTTAGTAAGTTAAGTAAAACACATAAGATAACTAGGGAAGCTATACAATACGCTATCATAGTGGCGTGAAAGTACCTGCACTGTGGGTTAAGGCTACGCAAAGGTCAATCGTACACCTTCTCAGAGGTGCTGAGGGGCAAAATAAAGGGCTAGACTGACAAAGCCCTAAAGGTTAGTGACCTACACGAAAGTAGGAACAGAGGGTATAAACTGATATAATCCATCTCACGGTGCAGAAACGTGGTTCCAATATCCCCCCATACTGCTTTGGTTGAGACTTCAGTCCGTGCTCTGCGGGCTGATGCAAAAAGGGCCAGTAGTGTAGGGATTTGTTTGGCTAACTAACGTTGAACCATGGTCAGGACCCACACATCCATGAAATGGTTCTGTTGTGGGGCATGAAATCTGCATAACATATGTGTGATGTCATATCACTAGAATCCACCTAAGAAAGATGTTGAATACTGGTTGGATAGGAAGATCCACGAATTCATGGCACAGGAGAACAAAAATCCAAAGCTCACAAAGGAATAATGGCTGGACAGGTACCTGTATACAGAAATCCACGATATATTTTTATGTTCCTTTTCAATTGAGCTATACGAGTGGATCATGAAGCTAGCAGATAACCAAGGAAGGTGGAGACCTGACGGTCCTATTATCTGGACCCCGAAGTTAGTGCAAAGACTGGAAGCCTTTGAGGATAAGATTGCCTATGCTATCGATCATTGGCTCGATTGCATCATAGGGGCATTTGTGACTGAATTCATGGTCGATACCTCAGTTAGTTACAGTGAGGAGGAGCAATGATTTTTCAAAGGTCCTCGAGGTAAGCACTTGAAGTCTTTGAATACTTGGATTAAGATGTTATTGTGCGAAAAACGGGTTATGCAGCTACCTTAATCTTCAGAGCTACATGAAGTGGAAAGACTTACAGAAACGAAGGAAGAAAGGGTCTTGAATATAGTCCATTGATTTTACCTCCATTGGGTGACGAAGAGGGAGTAGTGTAGGATTCTCTGTGAAGTGCAGTTCAGCTAATAAAACAAGGATTTCAGTGTCTGCCACCTCCACCTACACCACCTCCAACTTCACCACCATCACTTGTGACTTCACCCATACCACCACCACCTCCATCGCAGTTCAGCATGGTGAATTGAATAAAGCCACCTTTGGCTTTCAAAATGATGACCCAAACCAGCTTTGATTTGTCGTGAAAGCTATATGGGAAGATCAAGGCATCATTGATGACCACATAAAGAAGGCAACATTGGTTAGTGCTTCCAGGATTGTGTGCTAACCTAGTACATCAAGTACTCTAATGATAACCAAAACACTAGAGTGGCAAACATCCAAACCGTGCTGAATAAAGAATTCAGTAGGCCTAAATCTGAGGCACAGTCGATTGTGGGGTTGAAGGAAGTCACGATGAAACCAGGTGAGACAGCTTGGGAATTGGATCATAGGTTGAAGTGTAAAATCCGCGAAGCTAATACAAACTTAACAGATGGACAACACCGTGAATGGTTCATGGCTTTTCTCCTGCCAAACATAAGGGTTGCACTGTCACAACAGAAGATTATGACTCAGGTAAAGGCCTTGGAGATTGCAATGAGACTAAATGAAACACCGATGCAAGATCTGAATCTGGGAGTTTAACAAGTCCATGCACAATTGCAAAATCTTTGCCTTGAAATTCAAAGTTTGAAGCAAGATATAATAGTTTGATAAGAGGTGTGCGTAAAGATATGGTGCCTAAAATGTAAGGGTCAGGGGCATGACAAAGACCACTACCTGGTCTTTGCAAACTATATTGTATGGGGAGGAATGATGCCTTTGAGGCTGGAGGCCCAAGCAAGACCGAGTGCGTGGGCTTGCATTGCGGTGTGCTATATGTCAAGTAGTAGGGAAACATACGACAGATAAATCTCATTTGTTGCAGAAGTTTGTAAAAACACCACAACAACTCTTCTGTAACTTATGCAAGTTGGCAGGGCATGATGAGTGCAACTGCAGAAGTTATGAATTGATGATGGAAAAAACACCCACCTATAGGGTCTAGGAGGAAATGGCACTGACTAGAGTGTTGGGATGGTGTGAACAGGCTTTCAGGGGCGCGAATGAGGCCGAGGCGAAGGAGGACCTGGCAGAGGTCAAGGAAATCTAATATGCTACAATTGTGGAGGAACAGGACATTATGCCCCCAAATGCGCTAACCCATTGCAACCATCATGCAAATATCATACTCAATTTGATCATGAGACAAAAGACTGTCCTACGCTAATAGCGAGGATATGAAAAAAGTGGTGCTACCACCGCAACCAACTCAGAACTTGCAGATGATGTGGTCTGAGCCTTGCGAGGAGGATCCAAATGTGAATATAGTGCTCTGAAGTGGAATTGTAATGGGTGATGATAAAGGGAAACAACTCGAAGATAATGCATGGGTTCTCAAAGCTCCACTGAAGGAAGCTGAATTTGATTTGTAGCATGCATGCAAAATGTTCATGGAAGCAAAGAAGAGGTTCACTAAGGCCTCTACCTCAAGGAGCAAGGATAAGCCTAATCAAGATATGGACCCTTCTATGCTTACAACCTTTCTAGAGACCTACATGAAGCTGTTGTACGATAGCAAGGCTGTGAAGGGGTTACAGGAGCTTATAAATAGATGCCCTGGAAACACTATGGGTGAACTACATGTGTGACGAAAGATTGGTAATCATAAAGTGAGGATAGGGCGTGAGATGAGATGGACCACATAGATAAGAGAATATGTAATGGATGAGGTTATTCTAGATTTGGGGTGGGATGTGAATGTTTTACTAAAGCAGAATTAGGAGCACATGGGGAGACCCTCGCTGTAGTGGTCTCCGATTAAGTTAAGGATGGAAAATTAGCAGAAGTTCATCCCCATGGGACAACTTTAAGGAGTGACTATAGATATTGAAGGTGAAAGTGCGTTGGATGAATTTGAAGTAATAGAAATTGTAGATGATAGAAAACCCTACCCTGTGCTCCTTGGGATTGATTAGGCTACTGACATGAATGCGGTAATCAACCTAAAGAAGTGAAAGATGATATTTGAAAATAAATCGATCCATGTAATAGTACCCCCTAGATCTTTCTAACGGATCGCATTATACTGAACCAGTCCACGATTATGAGAGCAATGACGATTTGGACTGCAGATATAAGATAACAGTGCGAGACTAAGATTGGGTGAATCCAACAGCGGATGGAATAATTACATGGGATCGCGAGAGTTCCTACACCTCAGACTCTGATGAAGAAGTAGAGCACTCGAAGAACTAACTACATGAAGTGACCATGCTGAGCTGTAATATGATGACCTGGTCACTGTGCTATGTATCATCAGAGGAAATAAATTTGCCCACTTATGATGGCCTAAATGATGCATATATGTTTTTGGATGAATTTGAGAGGGAGGTACTAGAAAAGTAGTTCTTCTAGGCTTTGGACTAGGCTCTATGCGCTACACCTGGAAGATGGTGCAGTACACACAAGGGTAGTTTTGATGACTCGCGTGAGTGTAGAAGGATGATGAGAACACGTTTTGGGAAGATGAAGGTACGAATGATGGGAAAATATGACGGGAATGATGACCTGCATGCACACTTGGCCAAATGGGCTAAGGATTATGGAGCAAAGCCCCAACCTGAATGGGTGCACTTGTTTTTCCACACCTTGGATGTCATCTTGATGAACTGATACTTGGAGACAGAGCTTCGCCATGGTACAGGTGAATGGGATATTTTTCATGAAGGACTCATACTCACCTTTAGCTTTGAAGATGGGTTTGACTGTATTGACGAAGTGCTACAAGAAGTGGAAGCATCGATCTTTAGGATACCACAGGATCCTTTGGATCTGATTAAATCCAATTGGACTACTCAGCTGAGCCATAGAATGGAAAGCTATAATGTGACTGCTGAAGAAGAAGATGGGGATCGATAAAAAATTAATGTCCCTGAAATAGAGGGTCACTGCAAGGTTGAGGGACCACATATCCAGAACCCCGATATAACCACACTGCTGAAAATGAAACAAGTAAATATTGGTATGGAGGCAGAGCCCAAGTTCATGAAGATAGGAGATTACTCGGATGACGCGATGGTAGATAAGGTCGCTGAATTGCTCCACGAATATTAGCATTTGTTCCCTACGAATTTTATAGATCTAAAGGGGATAATAGGAAACCTATGTTTCATGAAGATCATGTTAAAACCCTATGGGAAGCTGGTTAAGCAAAGACCTTTCCGTCTCAATCTAAAGTAAAAGGAGAAGGTCTCTCTAGAGCTAGATAAGATGCCCACAGTGGGCATCATTGAGCCCTTCAGAGAATCTAATTGGGTAATCCCAATGGTGGTATAGGAAGAGAAGAAGAAGGATGAAATAAGGATATGCGTAGATCTCAAGAAGCTAAATGACGCTTGCATACATGATCCCTTCCTGACTCTATTCACTGACGATGTATTGGATAATGTAGGTGGCTAGGAAGTGTACTCCTTCATTGATGGGTTCTTTGGGTACCATCATTACAAAATCATGCCAGAGGATAGAAGCAAGACGACTTTCGTGACTAAATGGGGGTGTTTTCAGCACACTATAATACCTCTTGGATTGAAGAATGCGTCTGTTATTTTTTCATGCGTAGTCATTACTACATTCAAGGAATTCATTCATAAGTTTCATGAGGTGTAATTTGATGACTGGACCGTGTTTGGGTTGGTGAAATTCCTTGTGGCATGTTTGTGCCTAATGCTAGATACTTGTCGAAGGTACCAAATTGGGTTCGATTTGAAGAAATGCCTATTTTATGTTCCTTTTGGGACCCTACTGGGTCATGTGGTTTGTAGATAGGGACTGATGGTAGATCCCATGAAGATCGCAATGATACTTAAATCAGAGGTGCCGAGGAGTGTGAAATAGTTGCAGGCAACCTTAGGACATACTGGGTATTACAAGAAGTTTATCAAGGGCTATGCCCAGCTCACCGCACCTATAGAGAAGTTGTTGAAAAAGGATAGCACATTTTGTTGGAACGAAGGCTATAAAAAAACCTTGTATGTATTAAAAGAAAAAAAGATGACCGTGCCGATTTTATTCTTCCTAGATTGGAAGAAGGAGTTTCACATACATCTAGACGCAACATGTATAGCACTAGGAGCAGTACTGACACAGGCTGGTAGAGCAGAATTGGACCACCCTATAACATTCGCAACAAGAGGTTATCCAAGGTTGAGAATGAATATTCCACAACCGAGCACGAAGGATTAGCCATGGTATACACACACGAGAATTTTAGACACTATTTGCTAAGTGGACATTTTAAGATGTATATAGATCATTCCACATTGAAATACCTAGTCAATAAGCCTGTGTTGGGGGGGGAGAATTTGTAGGTGGTTATTATTGTTCCAGGAGTATGATTTTGAGGTTATTGTGAAGCCTTGATGATTGAATGTGGGACCATACCATCTCTCGCGCATTGAAATAGGGGAAGAGACCACTAATTTGGAGGAGGGATTACCTGACACGTAGCTATTTGCAATACACATCGTGGTTGGACACTGTGAAAACATCATACACTTTGTAACGACACAAACTGCCCCGAAATGCTACACCATCTAGCAGAAAAAGGAGTTAGTAGTGTGCAGCAGACTTTTCTCTCATTACTGGACATATCTACAAAATGGGGTGTGATGAAGTATTACGATGATATGTACTAGAGTTTGAAAGGAGCAGTATCCTCGTAGACGCTCATGGGGGCACCATAACAGGTCACTCTGCAGGGAGAGTGACCACACAAAAGATTCTACACACAGGGTTGTGGTGGCCAACCCTCCATCAGCACTCAAAAGCTTATTGCAAGGCATGTGATGTGTGTCAAAGGACATGTAGGCCATCACGTAGGGATGAGATCCTCTAAATCCATAAATGACATTACAACCTTTTGAGAAATGCGCAATAGATTTTGTGGGACCCATTCAGCCCCGAGGAAAGAAGACGGGAATGCGGTACATTATCACCATGACTAAGTATTTGAATCAATGTGTGGAGGAACAACCTATGAAGGATTGCACAGGCACGACTGCTGCGAAGTTCCTCTTACAGTATGTATTGACACAATTTGGGTGTCCAAATATTTGATGAGTGATCGCAGTATGCACGTTTTTAATGAAATAATCAGTGTGTTGACGAAGGAATTTTAGGTATATCACCAGAAAAGCATGCCTTACCATACATAAGCTAATGGGATGGTGGAACCATTCAATAAGGTTTTTGAGAACATGATAACCAAGATTTGCAATGCTTAGTGAAGCGATTGGGACCTACAGATACCCATAGTACTATGGGCCTATCAGATGACATGCAAAAAGTCGATTGGACAGACACCTTTTAGGCTTGTATATGGTGTTGAAGCAATGATGCCCATGGAATACATTGTGCCTAGTCTATGCATAGTGGCACTCACGAGTATGATAGATTGCGAGGCCCTGGAAGAGACGCTTGCGCAGTTGGCTGAGCTTGAGGAAGAGAGATTTCTAGTTGGATTTCACCAACAAGTCCAAAAGCAGCACAAAAAAGCATGGCATGATCGACACACTAAGTTGTGAACCTTTAAGGTAAATGATTTGGTTTTTTTATATGACAGTAAGTTTGATAAATTTACAATGAATTTTAGAATGCACTAGTTAAGGCCCTATGTCATTAAGGAGATTACTGACTGTGGAGTAGTTCAATTGCTTAAATTAAATGGAGATCGCTTCTCAAGGAAGGTGAATCGTAGCTGATTGAAGCCATACACTATTGGTCTGGCCATGTGACTATAAGAGGGTAGCATAGTCTTAGTGCTCCAAGTAGTTGAAAGAGGGCGCGAGACTATAAACTACACTACCCGGGTTGGGGCACTACGTGATTGGAGAATTGTGTGGAGTAAGGAAGTGTGATAGGGTTCGCGATGACATGAGGGGAGTTGTGCTACCCGGGGAGAAGTCACGCAGGTCAGCCGAAAAGTGACCATCAAAGTCACTATTCATGATTTTATGGTAGAAATGCGGCCAAGTGGAGTGGGCTATTGGCATTTAAGACAAAACTTATGGGTAAGATTCTTGGAAATTTGCTGCCAATCTGGCATTAATGAATCGAATGTGGGGGGAATGTTCGGATTTGAATTCAAAATGCCCTATAAATTATAAGTGGTTTCCCAATGAAAAACACTTGCCATTTTGAGAATTGAGTTATCGAGCTCTTAGGCGCACATGAACCGTGAATTCTTCAAAGCTATGATAACGAGTTTGGCATTTTAGGAATTACCATAGGTGACACAGGAGTTTTTGAATAGCGTCATGTCGACACCCATAGAAGCTATAGACACTGAAGAAGTGGCAACCAAGGGGGATGTGTCAGAAGTTGTTATGGATGCATAGGGAGCTACTGCAAAGGTGGCTGAGGTATTACATGAAGTTCCCAAAACATTGCGGACACCTAGATTGAAGCAGACCCCAACCAAGGAGAGTGTGAAGGATAAAACAGGCAAGTAGCCTACAATACTAGTGTGTGCATCGCCGAGAGGAAACCCACTGAAGGACAGGCCCACTGCATAGGAAAAGGAAAAAGCCATCAACCTCGAGTCGGAGGAAGAAATGGAGGACATCCTGATTGCTGATGAGGACTTGAGGGTAGACATGGAGGAAGTTGAAGTCTAAGGTGTCGACCCTATCAATAAACTTCCGAAGTACATCACTCCATGCAAGGGCAAGACCAAGGTTCCAAAGGACATTAATGAGAGCAAGGTCCCCATGCAAACCCCTCTGCTACCAAATGAGGTTGTCTTTGAAGGACCATGCTTGGGGCAGGTTCCTCTATTAAAACTAGAGTATTGGGACTCAACTGACCATGAGAAGTTCCTGCACTTAGTGAAAAAGTGGCTAATGAACTGCATTATTGACACAACCACTGGGATGACTACATTGGAACCATGGAAGTGGCTCAGCAGAGTAGACAAAGCAAGTCTACTCAACCTATTGTGGGTGTTGCACTACAAGTGCACCTCGATTACAGTATTGGTCATCAAGCAGTTGTTGTGCTTGGTGCGTGATGGGTGTATGTTTCTGGAGGAGCCAATACCCATCACCGACAGATTGATCCATAGGATCACATGGCTACGCTACACAGGAGAAAATTTGGCTATTATGTTTGGTGCAAATGGTAGTGAGTAGGCCCTCGCAAAGGCCATGAAGGAGAAATTCAATATCATGAAGAAGCCCCGAGGCTATGCCATCTCAAGTATCAGTGACCCTGTAGTCAAGGTGGCCACACATATTTTGGCAGGGAAGGTTATGAGGAAGTGTCACACAGATGAAGTGTTGGCACCAATTGTTGCTCTTAGAGCCTAATGCACTGAAGGAGTCCAGTTCAATTGGGTGCAATATCTCTACAATGAGTTCCTTGCAAACTACCATGAGGCATAGGAGATCAAAGAGACCTTCAACTACGTGTGGCTCTTACTATTGGTTGTGCTGGTAGCTTGGGAGTTGTCGGAAGATAGTCAACTCCCCTCGGTCACACTAGACCTGCCAAAAGTAGCGAAGTACACTTTGCTATGGGTGATCAAGGATGCTCAACGAATTAGAGATAACAAGATCTTTTGGATCTTGATAGAGATGAACATTTACATGTCCATCAATCATAAACCACAGTTTTCACCTACTGTGTTTTCCAACTTGTAGGGGTATGCAGAGTTTAAGGCAGACTTTCACCATGTGTTGATTAGGGTATAAAAGGACCCTATGCAAACATGGTATGACTAGCCTTAATTGGAAACAGACGATGCCACTGATGCAACACTTGATCATTGGCTGGCAGAGTGGCACACTACATCAGACTTAGCAGTGGGGGTGAGAAAGTCTACCACACAGTGCAAGAAGGAAGAGACCCAGTTCAAGATGGTGCAACTAGCCAAGAAGTGGAAGAAGGAGGCTACTGACAAGGCCCAAGTGGAGCGTGATACCACTTGGAAAAAAAAAAAGCAGATAGGTAGAACAGAGCGGGGCTCTCACAAAGGCATGAGGTCGCATTCACCCAACACAAAGGAGGAAATGAATGAACAAACTGAGTAGCATGACGCGGACCCATAGGAGACGCATACCTGCACCAAGCATCCAAGGGAACAAGATAAAGGAGGGTTGAGGAAGAAATCCAAGGCCAGTAAGGAATCCCTGGACCCAATCAACCTCACAAAGGGTGATTTGCATGATATTGGAGACATTGTGCGAGATGTCACCACGGAGGCACTATAACAGTTTGAACAGCAACAACAGCTACTATTGGGAGCCATCTAGATAGGTTTGTAGGAGCTACAGACCCATGCATCATAGGCTAGCATAGTATCCACCAACCTCGCTATCGGTACTTTAGAAGCTACTGAGATGCTGTGTGCAAAGGTCTCTCGTACGATAGTGTTGCCAGATGGAGCACTGACCACGGAGAATGAAGCTGCCAGGTGCACTATCAGCACCCTCAAAGGAGTAGGCTTGAACTTGGCAGTACTCCTCGACGAGGTGCTCCACTTGTTGGAGGATGGAGTGATCATGGAGGTGAGGGACCACGAACACTACACTCTATAGGTGATCATCAAGCAGAGGATTAATAATGAAGAGATGGCCCTATAGCGAAACTCTACCATCACCATCGTGACCGAGGTAACCGACTGAAATAAGAGAATAATTCAAGTCGTGGAGGAGCCATGTAGAATGGTCCCAGAGTTGGCCATTCCTGAGGAAGAACTAGTCAAGGTGCACGTCCACAAGTTTGCTACAAGGGTGCATGACGCGGACACAGAGATGGTTAGGGTTCAGCTAGAGATGAACCTATAGATTGCAGATCTATAGTGGAAGGCCCAAACTTCAACTCTTCTAGAAGTAAAGGAGTAGCATGCAACTACTATCAGAGAGGCGATAATAGTGGTAGATAGTGCAATAGCGGACTGCACACAAGTTTTTGAATAGTCATTTGCGACCTTGACGAGCCTGCAGGGGGATGCTAATGTATAGCGGCTAGAGACAGAAATGCAAGAGTTGTAGCAGTGTTGTGATGAAGTAAAAGGTACAGCGTGAACCATTCTCTCATGCAGAGACTTGTGAGGTTGGAGGAAGCCAAGCAATTGAAATAATAGGTAGATGTAGAGAAAAATAGGAGGTAGTGCTGAAGGCGCGATTGAAGCCCTAGTTGGATGAGGCTTATGCGGTCATGGCATCTATTGAAGGAAAGCTTGTGAAGCTACAAGAAACACAATAGAAGCTTTAGGCTAGTAGGTCAGGACCAACGACCAAGCAGTTGGCCAAGGAAGCGAAGCAGGCGGCCACACATTGCACTGCCGAGGTTGCGGTCATACAGGTTGAGATGGGAGGTCTTCACGCCAAGATCTCTGTACTTGCAGATTTTCTTGAGGATGAGTCACCATGTTTATGTTGGGGGATTTTTGGGAACGAGATTTTCCAAGGACAATTTTAGGGCTAAAAGCCCATGTTTTGGGTCAATTTTGTAATAAGGTAGTAAAGTCTCCACATTTTGTGGTCACATAGTGCGAAGGTTTCATGAGTCATAAAGGGTTGTCCACCCTTATTTTCTAACGTATAAAGTTAGCTCTAAAGATCCACCCATGATCTGCAGACCATGGAATTGTATAAAAAGAGCTAAGTAAGTAAGCTCTAGGTAGTTAAGTAAGTTGAAAAAGTTTGGAGTCTTAGTAGAGAAGTCTAAGTGTTTTGGGTCTTAGCATAGGTAGAGGCTCTGTAGCTAAGTGCACAGAAGCCTAGGGTGGAAGTCCATAGCTAAGTGCGCAAACCCTTATAACTGTGTACGTAGGGCAGATAGAGTCTGTAATAATCTAAAGATATCAATAAAGAGACGTATTTTTCCATTTCTGTATATTTCTTTTCTGTAATGCATCTGGTTATATTGCATTCTACAATGTTTATGTGATGTGCGAATATATGTGATTATATTGGTTAATTGAATGCAAGAATATCAGTTTACGCAGTGCTAACTGTGGTTGTTTAGTAAGATAAGTAAAACACATAAGAATAATTTGGGACCTTTATAATACACTGTCATAGCAATGTGAAAGTACTTGAACTGCGGGTTAAGGCTGCAAATGTCAATCGTACACCTTCATGGATGTACTAAGTGGTGGAATAAAGGGCTAGACTGACAGAGCCCTAGAGCTTAGTGACCTACGTGAAAGTAGGAACATATGGTATAAACCGACATCATGTCCATCTTAGGGTGCAAAAAATTGGTTCTAGCATCCCGCCATATTGCTTCAGGTGAGACTTCAGTCTATGCTCCAGGGGCTGATGCTGAAAGAGATAGTAGCATAGGGATTTGTTTGGCTAACACTGAACCTGGGTCAAGCCCCACACAACCAACAAAAACATCAGGAAATAGAGGATGATCTAGTATCTTACTTCCATGATCAACTGTCAAAACCAAAACCAGATAAGCATGTGGAAGAAATTGAGCACATCACCTCCTTAATTCCTAGAATCATAGATATACAATGAAAATCAACCTTGATGAGGGAGATAACATACGCAGAGGTAAAGGAAGTAGTGAGAGAGATGTCGAATAACAAAGCCCCTGGGCCTGTTGGTTTTATAATAGACATATTTAAAAGGTGTTGGCCCTTTTAAGGTAATGTAATTCATGCACTTTTTTAAAGATTCGAGGAGGCAGTAGCAGGTCTACTTGGGTCTCAACACCACCTTATTGACCCTCATCCAAAAGTGCAGTAAATTAAATGATCTGGGTGGATTTTTAACCATGTTGTTATGCAATGTGATATACAAATTCATATCTTCAGTCACAGTAAAATGACTTAAGCCACTACTAAATCACATGCTTTCCCTATAGTAGACAGGGTTCATGGGGGGGAATTCTTGATGGCATCATTACAGCTAATGAGGTTATTCAATCTCTAAGGAAGGCGAAACAACTAGGTATGATCATTGAACTTTAGTTATCTAAATATTATGATAGTCTCAATTAGAAATATTTAATCAGGGTGACGGAAAAAATTGGGTTTTCACCTTAGTGGCTTAAATCTATTAAATCCCTTATCTCAATCCCCTTCTTCTCAATTATTCTAAATGGTTCTCTCACTCATACCTTTCGAGGATCACAGGGTTTGAGACAAGGGGACCCGCTATCCCCATTCCTTTTAATCCAAACTATGGAAGGGTTGGGAAGATACATCAAAGCAACACTTATTCAGGGTGGATTCAAAGGAATCCACATGATGTGGCAAGATCTCCTGATCACACATAAAAAATTTGTTGATGATAATATTATCTTTGGGGAACCTCTGTTCCAGGAAGCCCAAATATTTACTCTCATTTTGTTACACCTTAAGGACACTTTAGTAACTATGATCAATGGGGACAAATATCACACATTTTTCTTCCAAACCTATCGGAGAGTGCAAGTTCATCTAGCTTGGAATGTGGGTTTTCAAGTACGTAGTCTGCTAGCTAAATATTTGGGAATTCTATTGGTGGAAAAATCCTTAAAATTATCATGCCAACAAGAGATCCTAGATAGTATTAACAATGATTGGCCAAATGCACATTCCACTTGTTGAATCTAGCAAGGCGAGTTACCTTATTGAAATTAGTTCTGTAGCTCCTCTAGGTGTATCATTTTTCCATCCTCCTTACTCTGAAAATAGTGTACAAAGAGGGTGTGGTGTGTTTTAGGAACTTCTTGTGGAAACAACATAAACTTTGAAATAGGAATTGATATGATTACACATTTCATTGACATAGCAAAAAAATCAACCGATTATGAAAAATGTTAATGCAGAATACATATATTTTTTTAGCATAGCTTCTGACACTTTAATTCTTTTTATGTACGAGAGTACTTAGAATGCTAATAATTTCCATGATGATTTTGAAAAGTGTTAATTTTGCATCAGGCCCTTTTTTTAGAAGGCTTATTTCTTGACTTTAAATTTTCTGATGTATTAAATGTGAATAATTATTTTTTGAATTTAACAAATTTTTAAGTGGTCTTCTTCTTCATATTTTCTTGTTTTTCTTTTAAGTTTTCTTTTTTTGTAGTGAGGATTTTAGTTTTTTGCATAGTTAAAGAAGAAGGTCGATATTTTAAATTTTTGATATTCTACATATTTATATATCATTAACTATTTTTTCTACATATCAAATAATTTTTTGTGAAATAACAATATTTTTCAACAAGTGATATAAAAATAAACATTTTGAACATAAATATAACTAAAAAAAAAACACATTTTGATATTTTTTTGCTAGAAATGACATGTCAAAATCACAACTTTTATAGGAAAAGTTTAACAAAAAATGGTTAAATAATAGTTTTTTTTTTTTTTTTTATGAATTTCATGTCAAAAATAATAATAATTACAATTTTTTTCAAAAAATAATGATTCACATAAAAATTAAAGAGAAAATCACATAATACAAATATTGAACATATAACAACATTAACTGAATACTTATTCTTCTCATAAAATGTCAAATTCAAAACATTACAAGTATAACTAATTAATAGTTACAAAAAATGAGCTTGATTTCCAAGCATAACTTAAATTTAATGAAAAATATCACATAATCCAAACTCTTCATCCTATAGAGTTTCATGATTTCCTTCTTCCACAATATTTTCTGCTTCATTTTACTCATTTTCATCTTCTGATGGATCTTTGTTGTCTGTGAATCTCCCAATGTATGCCTTTCCAATCCTTCCATCTAATGGTGATTGAGGTTCCTTTACCTATTTTTCCACACGTCATTCGTTAAAATCCCCTTTCCTCAACCCAATTTCTTACGTTGCATCTGGAAGAAAATGAAGAGCATTAATTTTTTGTTGAATAAATTTGCACTGTACTGGGCTTTTTCAATGGTAACGCAATTTCTTCCTTTTTTAGGAAACATGCTAGTGTTGTACCTAATTATCAAGCACAAAATAAATAATGAAGTAAATTAGGATAATGACATATAAATTAAGAAAGAAGATATTGAAATTCAATTCTATATAATAAAACTTACCTAAGCCTGAAAATAAATCCAAAACTCAATCTCCTTCATTTGAACATAAGTCTATAGGATAATTAATCAATGACTGTGGTTTTTGATAAATGTTAACTATCTCTCCTTTTTATTCTTTATCTTCATATGTTAGTTTTTTCACAATAGCATCATAAACCAGTGCTTGGTTGTGACTCTTTCCATCTACCCAATTAAGAAGAATAGACTTATAGCTATCACCTTTTGTCCAACTATCAATATGAAAGAACTCACAATCCTTTATAATTGGTCGATCATCATAGTTAAGAAGATTTGAATTTTTCCTGTAATATGAAACAATAAAAGTTTAATTAACTTCTACATAAATGAATTTTTTAACATTAATCAAACACACAATTTCAACATCTTACTATGTAAGTTGCATCCTTGAGTTTGTTTTGCCACTGAATCTTGTCAATAAAATTATCAATTGCATGTCTGAATGAAATGTCATAAATATCCATAATGGCGATGATGTGACTTCTACAAATCCCATCACCATTTTACTAAGATCTTGATAAGTATAAGGGTCACTATCATGGTCAATGATTGGGATATTGAAATCATGGGGAATATCTACAATAACTAGGGAGTAATCCCTTTTAGGTATGAGTTTAGCAATGTCTTCACAATAACCTTGTATTACTTGATATTAAATAGCGTCAAGCCCATTTCAAATGAAATGAGAAAGTATTGGATAAAGTTAAACATTCCTAAGACACCGCTTTCTCAGTCTTTCGATCTTGATTTTTTCAATAAAGCTTTTGAAACTATCTGTTGCTTCATTTGCATCCTTCTGTATCTTTAATTAAAAAAAAATATATATGTTTAAGTTCTAAAATAAAGATAAGTATACATATGAATAAAAATGAATTTATAAATCAACATACCTTTTTAAATGCAAGGTAAAAATCTTTTACTATCAATGTAGAACTTGAATCTGGGTAGTTGCGTACAACATCATCCCAACTATCTTCATTCAACAATTTAAACACTTGTTCTTCTATTTTTATGTAAACTTTTTGATTGAATATATAAAGTAAAAAAAGTTAATATAATGATATGTATAACAAATACTACCAAGATAAATATGTTATATTCAAAAAGAAAATTTTAATCTAGAAATAAGTAAAAATAATTCAACAAACTTACTTTTGAAATTCCTCACACATTTCTTCCAATGATAATTCCCTTGACTTCACACGAGATAATATTGCTTTGACAGGTTTTTGATCCTTCACTCCTCGCAATGCTCTCGAAGGTGTGATAGTCATATCTTCTAGAAGCTGCTTCATTTTAGGACTTGATTTACTGCTGCTACATACCAATGGTTTAGACTTTTTGGCCTTCTTGTTTTTCATGCCAATGTTCTCCCACATGCTAAAATCTCATTAATAAATTCCCATATCTATCAAGTTCTAAATGGCAACTGGAAAATGTTATCAATACTTCTAAATATATCATAATGTACTTTTCCACCTTTTGAATTGATTTTTTCTTCAACTTGATAGCCTATTTCCATACAACATTCATTTTGAAAATCTAGAGTAACATTTATCTTATCCCCACTACATTTTTCTTAAAATTCATTATGAATAAATCTAATTCTTTGGATGAAAGTCATAGACATCATGTACTCATTATTTGTATTATGATCCCATGCCAATAACTTTTCTTTTGTAACTGATAAACCAACATAAATAATATATTTCATTGTTTGAAAATGTGGGTTATTGGGATATTCCTCCATCAATTTCCT
Organism: Pinus taeda; assembly: GCA_000404065.3. Lineage (NCBI taxonomy): Eukaryota > Viridiplantae > Streptophyta > Pinopsida > Pinales > Pinaceae > Pinus > Pinus taeda. Next base: position 500,499 of record APFE030278632.1, read on the forward strand.
TTGAGCTTCTACAGAATGGTTCCCCCTAAGCACATAATAATTATACTCAAAACATTTTGACTTATCAAATTATTCTTTGTTGGGAACTTGAACTGGATCAACAAGAAGCACATAATTAATGCACATGAACATATGGATTGTATCTCATCAATGTCTTCAAGTTGTGCAGATGCAGACGGTGTGGCTTTCTGATTTGATATTTAAGTTGTACATTAATTGGCTTAAATATTTGTCTCGCATTAAGCTGAAATGTACGACCACACTCAATTAATTTTGTATTTGCTAAGTTATGACGAATGGGTTTTTTTTTGTTTTAATAATGCCATCCTCTAAATCATCTCCTGGTGTAATGATTTCCCTACTTTATTTAGTGAAGCATACATAAAATTTATGGTATGTGAAAGATAGAGAAGGTCAACAACATCTACAAATATATCTATATGTTGATATCCCTAATGATAATGGACTTTGTGAGCTGCTAAGAAAGGTACTAGACATTTGTTTGATACCAGACATTGAAGTTTTTTATGTACTTAAAAAACAGCCCAAGTCACATAACAAGATTAAATATTAGTTATCATTATCAATGTATGACATGATAGAGGGATCTACAAAGATGTGTAAACAAATCATAAATAATATTCCACAAGATATGGTAAGCATTGTTTTTTATATTTATAGGTTTTGCGTTATTGTAACTGTATCATTATATTTTTATAACTTAGATTTTATTGACATATGATATTTTGTTTGACATAATTTTATTGAAAATATTTAATTTACGTTGGGAGGCATTCATTTCATAGAGAAAGATATTATGAATGTTTTGAGGAGTTTCTACTCGAGGTCAGAAGAATATATGGAAAACAAGCAAAAAATAGTAACTCATGATGCTACAAAACTACATCCAAGGGATCAACAAAGAATGTCTATAATGGATAAATCTAGCAAAGGTAGACATGCTACTTTTGAAGATGAGGAAGTTGAAACTGACACTGAAGAATATGTTGCCATTACTAAGGATGAGATTAGAACTAATGTTAGAAAGGAGAAGAGCCATAAAAGACCAAAAGTAAAAATGCCTAGGAATGTCTCTGTTCTAGTTAATGACGAGAATGTTACTTATCTAGAATAAAAGAGGAGGACAAAAATGAAAGTTGATCATTCTCAAATAGTTAAGGCCAACAATGAATATCCTAGTGAAAATTCTTATTTTTATTTATTCCATTATGAAATTGTCTTCTTATCATTTGAGGCACTTGATAGATTTGTAGTTATTAGCTCAAGTTTGGTTTGTTTAGTAGTGTTTTTTGAGGATCCATATTTAATTTTAGTAGTCTTTGGTCCAGAAAGGTTCACAAAAATCTTCCTTAAAGCCATTTTCCTGCAAAAAATACACACACACACACACACACACACACACACACACACACACACACACACATAAATCAGTAAATTACAAAAGAAACAATAGCTTAAATAAACAAACAAAATGAAACAAAGTCTAAATTGAACTATAAATAGTCATAAATCATAAATAATTTTGTAAAACAAAACCTTTTAAAAACAAATTAAACAATAAAAAATTAAAAACAACTCCCACCCCTCCTGCCCCACTCTTGCAGCCCGTCAAGCCCATGGGGATGGAGGCCCAATAGGCCCTATTTTGAGAATTAGGGCTCCACCCCCACAGGCTCGTTGGGTTGTGTGGGTGTGGTGTGGGAGGGGGGGGGGGGGGGTGGGGTTGTGCGTAACCCCTCTTGCCGCACCTGTGGCCATCAGGTCCGATTTCACACGCAACCCCTCCCTTCCCACCCCTGTGGCCACACAAACCCTACCGCCCCTACCCCCAAAACCCGTCAATCCTGCGTGGGTGGAGGCCCAGCTCTAAATAATCAAGCCTCCACGCCCATGGGCCTGATGGGTCGTAGGGGTGGGGCGGGAGGGGATGCGCGGCAACTATGGAGTGGTGGGGGGGGTGGGTTGCACAACCTCTCCCCCCGCTCGCCCCACCTGCATAGCTTCCCATGGTGGTGGAGGCCCGTGGTGGTGGGGTTGACGATTGTTGGACCTGTGGGGGTTGGGATAGGTGGGGGCTACGCACAGCCCCTCCTCCCCACCCTCGCAACCCAACGGGCCCATGCGGGTGGAGGCTCAATTCTAAAAATCGACCCTCACCCTTGGCGGGCTGGGGCACAGGGGAGGGTTCTTTCCGTGGGAACAAATGAGCCCACCATGCCCACTTAGATGTAATCACCTTCTGCCCACGATGGGGCTATCAAGTAAGCCTAGCTCATCTAAATTTTTAATTTCTAAAAAAATCTAAATTTCATTGATAAAAATTTAAATATTATTTTATTGGTATATGTTTTTGGTCTAGTATTTTACATGAAGATAACAACCCAACTGACACATAATTACTAGTAAACCTATTGGAGTTTAAGACTTGCACAAAAAAAAAGGGAAACTAACCTTTCAAATGTGATAATCGTTTATTGAATATGTTGTCGATAACAATGTAGCTGCTCCACAAAATTGCTCCAAGACTTTTAACGTACCTCGAAAAGACTTGATGTGATGTGAGGAATAATAATAATGAAATTTATGATATAGCAAAAATTATAGAATTGTTCTACCACACACTGAATGTGGGATTAAATTGTTTTTATAAAAACTTTAACATATAAATCTTGTTATGGTGATATAGTATATTATGATAAAGCAAACATTACGTAATTGTTTTACGCATGGTGAATGTGGTATTAATTTTTTTATTTATAAAAACTTAACATATAGATCATGTTATGGTGATATAGTAATTTATTTTAAATGTGTGATAGAAGATATATTAAAAATTAAAAGAAACATTCAATTGTCTAGTAAAAAATTAATTTAGGTAAAATATTTAGTTTAAAAGATTAACTTCATAAGAAGATTTTAATTAAGAAATTTCAATAAATTGTAGAAGAAAATTTTGGAGGAAAATACATGAAACAAATTTTTTTGGAGGCAAAATTTTCGGAAAAAAAATTAGAGGGAAGTTTTCATTTTTTAAGCTATATACTATCATTAGGAGAGAGTGCATTCATATCATTCAACATCTTTTGTTTGCAAGGCATGGATTCTTCTGATAGTGAAGTTTCTCTTTGTAAAGCATCAAAATCTTCGTTGTGTAACAAATCTATTCATATTGATGAATATAACGAAAATTCTTCCACTATGAATAGAGAGTCAAATATCCTTATAGTCCTAATCCTAAGGACTATGAGAACAAGACTGATGAAGGGCAGGATGAAGAATATCAAATAAATAAAGAGTCACGGTTTTTCCTTAGTCCTAATCCTATGGACTATGAGAGCAACAGTGATGAAGAGCATGATGAAGATTTTCAAATAAGTAAAGAGTTGTCGTTTCCACTTAGTCATAATCCTATGGACTATGAGAGCAGTAGTGATCAGGATCATGATGAAGAATTTCAAATGAATAGAGAGTCACAGTGTCCACTTAGTCCTAATCCCATGGACTATGAGAGCAGTAGTGGTGAAGAGCATGATGAAGAATTTGAAATGAATAGAGAGTCACAGTGTCCACTTAGTCCTAATCGTATGGATTATGAGAGCAACAATGATGAAGAGCATGATGAATAATTTCAAATTAATAAAGAGTCACAGTTTCCACTTAGTCCTAATCATATGGACTCTGAGAGCAACAATGATGAAGAGCATGATGAATAATTTCATATGAATAGAGATTCATGGTTTCCACTTAGTCCTAGTCATATGGACTACGAGAGCGGTAGTGATGAAGGGCATGATGAAGCACTTAGTCCTAATCCTAAGGACTATGAGAGTAGCCGCGACGAAGGGTAGGATGAAGCACTTAGTTGTAATCCTAAGGACTATGAGAGCAGCAATGATGAAGGGCAGGATGAAGCACTTAGTCCTAATCATAAGGACTATGAGAGCAGCAGTGATGAAGGGTAGGATGAATAATTTCCAACAAGGGTTCACATTTTCCACGTAGCCAAAATCCTATGGACTATGAGAGCAACACTTACAATTCACATGATGATGAAGAATATCCAATAAACATCGAGTCAAATTTTAAATTTAGTCCTAATTCTAAGGACTATGAGGGTAGCATTGAAGAAGAGAAAGATGAAGAATATCCTCCAAGTCAGTATTTCAAAAGCACAGATGATCATAGTGAGGATAATATTCTTCATAGTGATGATGAAAATTATTATATAGATGATGATCCATTGATGGATATGTTTCCAGGAAATATTTTATCAAGGAGTAGGAGTAAACCTTTTTGTATCAATCCAAGATGTTCTAGTTATACAAGGGGTAGAGAAGAATATATCACAAAAATAATTTCTATTATTGCTATCATTTCAAGAAAATGTTGTCAAAAGGATTGCTTGAAACATATGGATTTCAACTTTGCATTGGAGAAAAGGAAGAGATATTTGTCAATGAATAAAAGCACGTAAAATTCACATTTAGTGGGGTGCATGCAATCTACATTGTCATGTTATGATTATCATATTGGGTCTTTCTTTATCTATAGAAAGGATTTCAAAATGTTTCATTCAATGGATAATTTTCATCTCTCAATAATCCAAGAAAATTTGGAAAAGGGTCCCACATTTTATTCAGAAGTATGTCATAAACGACAGTTTGGGCCATTATCAAATACTGCAATGTCATGGATGAAATACTTCTTTTCAAAGCATGGAGAGTGTATGCCAAATAGAGAGATAATATGTATTTCAGATAATTTCTCAATACGAGAAATATACAACTTATACAAAGAATATGCAGAAGGTGATGAAGGAGATTGTCGATTTATCACATATCAATATTTTGTGAAGATATGGAAGAAAGAATTCAACAACGTTTGTATTCCTGAGACAACAAGGATGGGGATTTACAATTAATGTTCTTCTCTTAAATAAAAAAAGGGATAGATGTGAAGGGCCAGAAAGATGTATGAATTCATAACATTAATTTTTAAAATTGTATAGTCATCAACTATGAAAACGTATTTATTAATTACTTTATTTATGTTGTGTATATTCCATTGTCAAAGCACTTCAACAGCATCACAAACAACAAACAAGTGAAAGGAAAAATTCTTACAAGCATTGAAAGAAGTGTTATGATAATCCAAATAAATATTTGGGTTTGATAATTGATGATAGGGACTAGAAGAAAAGACTTCTACCACATTTTGTTCGCAAACACAAAAATTTACAGGAGGAAAATTTTATTCGATATTACTTGGTCGGTTGTATGGTCTTCAATGGAAAATTTTTCCAAGGTTATACTTCATAGCTCCAAATATTCATAATGATGCAAATATGACAATAACCATAATTCATGATGTGCTTTCTCATTAGTCTGGTAAACTTCGTGAAGTTTTGTATCTACAATTGAACAACATTTTTAGTGAAAATAAAAATCAAATTGTTTTTTGATATCTAAACATGCTTTTTGAATTGAGAATTTTTCAGAAGGTAAAGGTTGGTTTCCTTCTTGCTGGGCACACTCATGACCATATTAATTGGATGTTCAGTCATTTTTTAGTCACATTGAGGAGGAACGAGGTTGAGCAGTTTCCATCATTAATTGAATGTATTAAGAAATCATACATATCAAAGCCTACTTTTGATGTGTTGGAATAACTATTAACATGCGTAGGTTTATTCTCGGATCGCATGGTGTGGACAAATTCATTGAAGAACTTAATAATATTAGCTTCCAACATCAATTTTGTATAAAAATAAATGATGGAAAAACACTAATATGGGGAAGAAGTATTCAACTACTATAGAATGGGCATCATCATCAGGTTTGACATTTTTGAAGTTCATTCCATATCATCCAATATTTGTGTCAAATATACTATTATTACAATTAGTTGTTGAAGTTCATAATGCAAGCAGGAAAAATAGAGGTATAAATTATTATGATTTCCTAGAAGAAATTAAAAAATGTATTAGATATACATATGAGTACTTTCATATTGATAATTCAGTTTGGTGGGAGCCTTTTTTCAATAATCAAAGGGATATCATTTCAAGAACAACAAATGAAGATATACCTTTCAAAACTACATTTATTTGGCCACAAAATGTGTCAAATGAACATGAGGAAAAAAACATTGTTGAACAACAAGAATCTCAAGGTATTATTAATTCCTCACAAGTAGAGGAAAGAGAAATGTATATTGGTTCCAAAATATCTCATGCACAATGTGAAGCCATGGAAGACCTTTACAGAGGTTCAGTACATGATATTAAGGAGGTTTGCATGATCGTAGTGCTAGCAGATGGAGATCCCAATGGCTATCCATTCTTGGTTGCCAATGTTATAAAGGTCATTAGAGAAAATGAAGATGTCACGAGTTTTGAAGTAAAATGGTATGCCACATAGACCCATTCAATGGTGTTTACAAGCCAGATATGGTAGTTGATAAAAAAATTGGTGGAAAGAGAAAAAGAAAGGGTACAAATATAAATTCTCACCACACACTCCTCTTAAAATTGGAGGATGTTGACGTACTTGTTTATGACCTCTGTTATACCTATTTCCTGTAGGCAGTACTTGGCTACAAAAACTATGTCAGGAAAAAAAACTCAGCCAACCTTTAGGTTCAAGCTAGCCATTGAACCAGAGGGGGCTCCCTCACTGTTTACGAGGTTGTTTGAGATGGATTCCTGACATAGATTTTGCAGCCAAGGACTGCCAACGGGAAATAAGTACAAAATCTGATGCCATTGTTGGGGATTCAAGAATGGACTAATATCCAATCTACACTTACCTAGACCTTCCTATAAATGCTTTGAACATGTGAAGAAATAAGATATGAAACGCTAGAAAGACATACTAGAAAACGTAAAATTCTCTCAAACTGGAGCAGCAAGGCTTTCATTAGAAATCCTATAATAGAAGCTATTACAAAGTGAAGACCCTTGGCATCAAAAACCAACTCATATTATTTCAATTGATGAAGTATTTATACAATTTCCTCACAAAATATCTTTATAAAAAGTATCAAGAGCTATTACAAATATTTGAAAATTGTATTACAAAAGTAGAAGACAAATAAATGTAACTAAAACTATTTGAAGAGTTCTTGTACTTCCTTGAGGATTTCCATTGATAAAGAAGATAAATTCGAATTTTATTGCAACTCATATTTGACAAGGTGGCCTCCAAGCGACTAACTGTCTTTGAGCTTTTCCCCCTGAATTTCTGAAAAGATAGGGTCCTGTAATACCTTCATTTCTTCCAGACCGTAATAGATGTTAGAAAATGGAGAGAGGTTTTTGTAAGTGATGATGTTGGCAAGAAAAAAATATCTTTCATGTTTCGAAAATTCATTTCCACCTGCTCAGAAACTACATCTTAAAATACTGACTAAAAACAGGAAAATCTAGGAAAACATGTCTGCAAAGAGTCATATGAATTTCCCAAATTGTAATCTCTGTTACAAACATGAGAGAGGTGTTTCTAGATTAGAATATGCGGAACAAAAACCTCCTCTAGTTTACCATAATTAATTTCTTATTATCCACAATATTCTCTGCAAATAGGTGACTAAAACAAGAAATTTCTAGAAAATATGCCTTTAAAGATGTATTTGTATTCCCAAAATCATAACAGTTGTTAGCAAATTGAGAGAGCTTTTTCTAAACGAGGAGGTTATCAACATAAACCTCTTTCCATTTTGGAAAATTCGTTCCGAACTATTTTTAAACCATGTTTTAATTTACTTTATTACATCATTTAATCATGTTTAAATGCATGATTAACTAAATCAACCAGCTAATGAAACTTAAATTTACATTTTGTTGGTGCATTTACTCTTACAGACCCATTTATTATTTCTAAACTAATAAAACCTATTATATCAACAGATTTAAATTATCAAAACTAATCATGTTACAACAACTTCAATTTAACAAAGAGAAGAAATCTTCGCTTCAGGAGGATAGAGACTCTAAAAAGGTTGTTACCAGAAGAAACAGTGTTGAGATGGGAGCCTGTTGAAGCTAGTCATAGATCCAAAAGAATTTTGAAACCTGAAATGGTCAGCATGCATGTGGACTCAGAAGGGGCACTAGCTGATGAAAGAGAAGAATATGGAACATCTTCATTTGCATCTAGTCATTCATTTGAAGATGTGAATTCTGATGGTGTGCAAGAAAATATGAGTGATTTTGAATAATTTTCTACGACAGTATATATAATTGATGTTTGCATCATATCTTCAAATAAAAAAAATGATTTCCATATGGTGTTAAATGAGGTTCTAAGTCATTTTTATGTTTGTTGGATTATATGTTTTAATTATGATGATTTTTGTTTTTTAGAATATGTACAATGCAACAATAACTTAGATATATAATTTATGTTTCATTCAATCTACAAGTATTGAAATTTTGATTAATTTAGTCCTATAATTTGTTCATAATGTCATAGTTTAAATGTGTTGAAAACTTAGAGTTTTTTAATTCTATGGTTGAAAATTTTCATATTGTTTTTTTTATCTTTAATGTTATGGTTGAAAGTAATTAGAATTTTAGTGATATTCAGTGTCATGTTATTATATGTTTAACAACATGGATGAGAACTAATGGAATTTTAATGTGTTTCAGATCCCATTATTTTATATTTATCATCACTACTAAAAAATGTTGAAATTATACATGGGAAAAAAAAAATGTTATTCTACAAAAAACATTGGTGTGCTTTTTTCCTTAAAAAGAATTGTTTTTTGCACAAAAAAAAATTGGTTTTACTTCTAGTTTTTAAATATGTTGAAAATTAACCCTAAAAAAGATATTGTTCTAGTATACACACTTTTCATTTTTAGCACTGTTTTTCATGTTTTTTGGGGGTTATTTTTTCTAGAATTCCCGTTTTGAGTTTATAGTTCCCATTTCAAAGTTTGCGTTGTTTGGAGGGGAGTGAAAGAAGGAAATAATGGGAATTAGTGGTGTGGGATAAAGTTTTCCTAGTAAAATTTGGAATAGGTCTAGGGGTGTAGGATCTAGAAACACTCAACAAAGTATTGGGTGCAAAAATTTGGTGGAGGTGGTTCTAAGGTGGATGAGAACTATGAAAGCAGTTCCAGGATTGTAAATATCGCTTGAATAGATATCAATAGGAAAATATTAGACAATGAGCATTTCCTTCGAGATCTTCTATTTCAAACTTGGAACAAGAGAATAAGTCCCTTATCTAGGACCATATGTTCTAGAACATTCAGAACGACTAGTCGCCTAAGTTTTAGAGTGAACTGTGCAAACAATTTCCCTAGTTGGAACATTGAAATGAACTAAGGGAGCTACGAGATTTCACAACTGCCTAAGGAACCTATTTGGTGGTTGATTATTGGTTAGGTTTGGCTCCAAAATTTAAGTGGCAAGAATGGAAATCAAAGTTACATTGGCCCAAGGATCAATCAATGCAAGCAGGGAAACTATTACTCCCAAGCCTATAGAAAAGGGAAATAAAAATCACTCCCGGTCTAGATAAAATAAGATGGAATCATAAACCTAAAGGTATGTCCATAGTAAAATAAAGATATAGCATCATGGCATCACGTCAAGAACCTCCTCATGATCCTCTATGTTAGAGAGTCTAGACAAGGAAATCATGTCCAAAGGTGACTTACTTCTTATGGTTAATAGGAAGATATAAATTGCTAACATGGGATTTGCTCAGAAAGAAAGAACACATTGGGCCATACTATTGCCACCTTGACAAGATCTAGGAGGAAGCCACTGAGCACCTATTGAACTCATATAATTTTATTAGGAATCTATGGAATAACGTGCTCTATCTATCTAGACATTTGGACCATTCCCCAAACAACCTCAGAGAAACTTTAGATTTTCTAGGGAGCATCATTATGGAAATATTTTCTCTCTTCTTTGTTATTTCAAACTATAAATAATCCAGTTAAGTTTAGAATACAACCATTAGTGAATACATATTTTCAATTTAGCTAATCATTGTTAGTGACATCCATACAAAGATCACATAATACAGTGCATAATTCATAAATGTTCATAATTTACAATGAATTACACATATCATCTATTTTCACATTCTAGTAACTATAGATGCGACAAAATTATTTAATATAACATCATGAATACAACATGTAACATTCACCATGAAGTGGAGATTTGATCTTTTCCTTATTCCTAGTTGCACTACATTTTTGTTGTCGTCGTCCGAGTTTGCACATTGATGTTCTCTAACCGAATATTAGTGACAATCATTGGTTGACCTCCCACCCTACCCTTTCGGTACAATTCTTCCCCACAGATCCCTGAGCTACAATGGGGTTACGTAATAGAGGAATAATGCTAGCTAATATAGGTGATTTCCCCTTGGCTCAAGAGTGCCCTCTCTAATGACCTCCACCTCACCAAACTCTCTATAGCTCGTAGTAACTCACAATAACATAATATCGTCCATCCAAAAATAGGGAAAACCGAGAAATCCCTTCTCCTATAGCTTTCCCCTTCTTTTATAGGAGGCTTAATAGGTGATGCTTGGCACATCATTCATAACTAATTTATTTTTTTGATCCAGAAGTTTGATTATTCACCCCCCCATGTGTCACCCTCTCACTCAGGCTCCCAAAATTATTTACTAAAATTTTAAGTAATAGTTTTCCTCACCCCATCAAGACTCCCTATTTCTTCTCCTAGTTGTCTCTTGATCCCCCTTTTCAACTCTTTAATTTGTGTGCATTACTGAAGTCAACTAATAAGTCTCAGATTTGGTCCCCTAACTACCTCCTAATTTAACTCAATTTGCATATTAGATGGATATTCTTATATTTGTTATTGTCACATTGAGGTTCTCTATATTTTGTATGATTTCATTTGTTAATATTTATTTTTAAACACCACCCACTTTTCTTAATGAAGTTTAACTATTTTAGGATTTATCTTCCTAATTAACTTTATGTCCCTCTTCCCCCATTTTACCTATTTAAAGTCTTATTTAAATTATCTTGCTAATATTTTCCAATGTGGGAAGGGTAGAGCTCTCAAGTGGTACACTATTTATATTTCGTTCTATCTCCCTTTACCCTCTGTTTTGTTTTTCATTTAATTACCTTGGTTCTAAAACCTCATTTACCACCTTATATGAATAGTAGGATTTTCATATCTTGATTATATTAAGTAGTTTCTTCTTGATGCCAAATAATTCATTCCCTTCAAGAACATCCCTTTGAAGTTCCAAGGGTGCCATGCCAAGAAATCTATTCTTGATGCCGAGGGAACCAAGTCAGTTGTGCCCTTCATGAAATTCGCTTCAAACTTCCAAGGTTGCCACATCACATGCCCTTCAAGCCTTTAGTGACTACGAGGTGAAAAAAAGGTGCAATGATGGAGACCTTTATCCTCTCATATGTTACCCACTATAGTGATACTAATGGTGTGGGAGATGAAGGAATCTACCTTGATGCACGCCCCTAGTAAAATCCTTGTGAGCGACCTAATCCATTGTATTCCTACACAACATCATGATATTCAAGGAAAATGTTTCCCAACACCTTCCAGCCCAAGTCATGGCAGGAGTGCTAAAGGGTGAAATCATTGAAACTATACCACCCCTCCCATGAAGTTCCATTTATCTAAAAAGCCCCATCACCCATGTGTGATTCAATCAGCCAAGCAACTAACCTCTGCATGCAACCACTCTCATGTCATTAGAATTCACAACATAATTTTAAATCTACCTTTAAAATTTTCTTGAGAGAATAGTATATAATTCAAGCCAAACCAAAGGTTGCCATATCATCACATGAAAGTGCATCTGGGTTGTCTCCTATAACATTCAATGATCATCAATAATAATGTTTCATAGTGTTAGTCATTAACATAATAGCATATGTTAAATCAGCAACATAATGTAGTAACTCACATTGTTGTTCACTGTGAAACAAAACTAATGTATGTAGCCATCATAAATAACACATCCATTGCAAATATCGTCATCATAACATCAACTAGGAAATAAACAAATACATCATAACTATTATCATCATAACATCTACGAGGAAACAAACAAATCCATCACAACTATCATCATCGTAACATCAACTTAGAAGCAAACACACCCATCACAACTATTGTCTTCGTAACATCAATTAGATAACACAATAACCATTAGATTCACTAATAGTAGAGTCATGTGTCTGGATCCTCAACCTCAGGTCCTCAAAGAATAATGTGAGAGCCTTATGGCCAAATCAATGTTAATTTCATATCAAGCAAAGTCAGCTAGAATGAGGCACTACAAAGTTATGGTTCTTATATCTATTGAAAAATCCTATGGCTAATAGATCATCAATATTTATTTTGGGTTCCTTCTATGAAACACGTGGAAAGAGTGCAACGATGCCATTTTCAAGGATCAAAAACCATTTATGGATTGCGATTGGCAGATTACAAAGAAAAATGTGAGAAATACCATCCTATTGGAAGTCTGGGAACTTGATGACTGGTAGACGAATCGGTTAGAAGAGAGAACCTTGAGACAACTAACAAATATCTTAGGAAATTGTGGTACCTGCAAGGATTCAATGGCCTCCACAGGTAAATTCTTCTTCCTTGTGCATTACTCTCCCCCCTGTGGGATTCATAAAGTTGAGATTTGATGGGGCATTAAAAGGGAATCCTTGACCTACCAGATTTGGAGGTATTCTCCAAGATGATAAAGGATAGCTCAGGTGTTTATATGTACGATACTATGGCCACACTAGTAATAATGTAGTCAAATTTACTGCATTAGAGAGAAGGTTTTAAATTGTAATGAAGGAGAGATTCACAAAGATCTATGTTGATGGTGATTCAAAAATTATAGTGGAGGCAACTAAAAAACACATTTATGGGGACCCAGTCATGAAAGTAGTGAATAGATGGAGGCTAGAACTCTTGATGTCTCATATTTCTTCTTTTCTACTATCCTACCCCTATGTGATCACCATGTATTCTCATAGTTATGGTAATAAAGCAATTGACATTTTAGCTAATTGGGTTAGGGGTGAGACAAATTTGGATTTTTCTTCCATGCGGCTAGTAGTAGCTAACTTCAGTTGGTCTGAAGAGATGGAGAGAATATTGGCTACATAAAGTACTACCTTAATGTGGGTGATAAATTGTGGGACATCTAAGAATGCACTCAGAACTTGCCACCCTATGATTAACTCTTGAATTAGCTTGAGATTCCTATCAGTAGGTGTGACACATGTAGACATGAATGAGGATACAGTTGATTATTGAAAACTAATTAATAACATTTACATTAGTCTCATCGTTCTTATACTAGACTTGAGGTGGTTCATCTAGGCAATGGAAGTAACTACTTAGAGAACTTTAGGTGAAATATTGTTGCTTATGATTGTTTTTATATTGTTTACTACGGTGTGATTCAAGAATAAGAGTCCTTGTCTAAGCTCAAAGACAATGAGGGGAATCTAGGGTGGTATTGGGTCTAAGAATTAAAAGGCACAGGAGGCTTTAAGAAAAGAGAAATTAGACATTTTGTTGAGAGTTGAGAGGCATACTCCAGATAAAATAGGTTATATCACTACTTCAGATGTGAAAAGTTCATTCTCTGAGCTTCTTCGGGTTATACATATCAAATGTCAAAGTATATGTCATGTACCTTTCTTTGTGTCAGCTATTCTCAAGCATATTAGTATTTGGTATGTTGGGTGTGTTGAGATAGTGGTTTGGTTTGAAGAAAAGTGTATTGGTTTTCCCTCTCTAGTTCAAATGGGGAAGTGGAGTTCTCTTGAGATTTTATGGTGTCTGTTTAGCCCTTCCCTTGGGTGGTCGAATGGTAACTATGGGTGGAATTTTGGTTCCTTTTGGGAAAGTTTCCTCCAAATATGTGTGGGGCATGTTTATTCTTTCAGTTATTTGGTCTTTCTAACCTTGGTGTTTTACATTCCCAGGTCTAAACTTTCTTCATTTTGCATGGATTGGTGGGTGGGAATTTTCCACTCTAGGGTTGAACTAGAGAGTGGTAAGATGTCATTGTTTTCCTACCTTCCTTATCTAACTCTTTGGGGTCCATTGAAAGTATTTGTGGTAATTTTCATGCGCCTTGGGATTCGTGTGTGGTTGTAACATTCTATGGTCAAAGGCTCACTATTGTTCTCTTAGTAGATGGTCAATGGGTGTATTAGCAAGGTGGTTTTCTTGGGCCACGATGATCCAGGAAAGAAGGAGAAAATGAATTGTCAAAGTGACTAAGTGCACCTTGGGTTGGGAATGAGAGGTGTTTAATGAAGAGAACAACAATAGGCACAAGGGGAAGGAGAAACAATGGATAGTTTGTTTCCTCACTCCCTCCATTTGGTGGGAAACACTTCCTCAATGGATGATAGTGTGAACTTGTTGAGAATCACAATTGTCATTTAACCAAAACTTGCAGGTGTTAGTTAATGATCGAATCGCTAGAGATAAGGATCCATGAGAGGTGGTTAGTCCATGTCATGAAACACAAGGGGAGCATTGGTTTATCCAATGTTCAAAAATATCCCTGCCAACGCGAGTTGGGTCAGTATCGAACTCGTGACCTACGCTCTGATACCACTTGTTGGGAATTACAATTGTCATGAAACCAAAACCTGCAAGTGGTATTCAACGATCACATCACCAAAGATAAGGATCCACAAGAGGTGATTAGTCCATGTCATGAAAGACACGAGGAATGTTGATTTATCCAATTTAAAACATAACATTCTTCGGTGGTTGTACAACTTGTTGGACCAGCTCAATTAGGCTTAGTAAGATTATCATAATGGTGTCCTTGATTTCATGAACCACCTCCAACAAAATATTAGGGAGATGCATAAGAGAATGGTTAGTTTTTAGAGAGGACATTGGTGCATCTAGAAGCAGCTGGACCAACTAGAAACTAGGACGGTACACATAAAGGGTCACATCCATTAGGAATTCAAACCCCTGCTTGACAAATTCCAATGACACCTAATGAGTGTTGGTTTATTTTTTGTTTTGTTAGTAGTTTTGCAAATGTTGTGAGATAGTGTATGTAAATCATTACTGCTTTAGAAATATACTATTGTTATCGGGAAAGCTAGTGTCCATTCGGAGTTGCTAGTCCCACTAAGACAAGTAGCTATCTTAGAAAAAAACAAACTAAATTCACTTGTGCTTTCCTTTATGAGAAGTAGATGAGAGAGAAGCAGAGAATACCAACCTCAATCTTTCTCTTCGCTCATTGCTTGTTTCCTCTCCCCTTTGATAGATCTTTACCGCTCCTTCCTCGTTTGTCCCATTTCAAAGAAAACCTGTAGAGTCAAAGCAACATAATACCATCAAAGCATAGAGATCTACAATCATAAACAATATAGGATCAGATATATATTGACCATAAAAATGCATATATCAATTCAATATTCAAATACATACAAGAATATGGAGGAAAACTCAAATAGCTTTATTGATAGAAGTAGTAGAGGAGAGGATTACATCCCATTGATCTAATGCAGCACCATCCTCCCAACATGATAGCCCTTCTTCACCTCATGAAAAGCTAGATCACCCAACACTATGATGTTCCACAAAGAAACCAACAACACTTCCTTACAAGATGCAAAATTCCAGCCTCTGGATCTCTAGGATGAGGGATCCATATATAGATGTTTGTAGGTGGGTGAGTCAACTTCTGGGTTTTTGATTAGTGTCATTTCTTTTATAGTTCTCAATTCCACTTGGAAATTTCATGATCTCTTACTCATCCCTGGGCGAATTCAAAGAGGCAAGTGTCACAGGGGAAGTTTCTGGGAGATTCCATGATCATCCACCTTCCAAACTGTCTCTACCATTTGTATACTCTCACCCATCGCACCCCATAGAAGGTCCTTTCAGTATGCATCGCTCCACCCATGTAAATTAGGTGGGATGCATCGCACTTTGACCATGGAGTAGGTGAGATGGTCTAGTTTTGACCAGTTCTGAGCAGTTTTTTATGGAGAACTTCTGGGCGATGATGTAATCAGCTGACCTTGTTCCTTTAAGGTATGAAACAACAATTTTAGGGACTTAGAAGCCCTTGGTTTATGGACATATAATATTGGGGTTGCAGTGCCCAAATATGTCTATAATAGTTGCCCCCTAAGGCATGAGGTTGTAAATATTTTGATGTCGGGTGAAATGCTTTATCATGAGGATCTGAATTTTTCCACACTGGAAAGTGAACTGTAATAAGATACAATACAATACATTATCTTCATAATATTTTCATGATCTAGCTGAGACAGACATTCCCACGCTCAGCTTCATAAATTCATTTTCATGTACATTGGACAAACAACCGTCTGTATGGTAGACTGGTGATTCTGGTAGATCCATCATCCTTTGGCTTGAATGATTATCTATGTAGCTATGATGTACATTTGATGTCTTTATTTTCATGAATATATCGTAGCCTAGATGGATGAAACTAGATCCGAGGTCTTCAAACTCGTTCAATCTTCACCTGAAGTACAAGTTGATCCATGTGAAAAGATGTTCTGACATCGAACATGGAAAGACGTCACCTGATTACTAGCCAATGATGTAAGTTGTTAATAGGCACAAGAGAAATCACCGATAATGATGATGACCCTCAAGGTACGACAATACAATTCACGTGGTGCAAATACATGAGTCGATGTCGAACACCATGTAAAATATTTTGGTTAAAGGCCATTGATGTAAACTTGTCGTCGGGAGTGAGAAACTTGCCATTGAGGCATGCAAGCTTCAAAGTACTAAAAGTGTTGTTCCTAAGTCAACTTCTTGGATAATGAGCTGACGTCGACAAGAAGTGACCCGTTGTAGGAGGGAAATAATGAATCCCACATCTAGGACACAAAACGGAGCAAATATTTTTGTGGATGTGAAAATGATCTAATGATACAAGGTTCAGGGTGGTGGTCATGAAAGAATGAAGGGTAAAGGTATTGCAGCGGATGAGACACAAGCTGGGTTAGTGAATTCTCTGAGTGACTTCTCTTGAACATATCGGCGACACTGAAATGGATTGGTAGCGTTAACCCGAAAAATGGATGGTACAATGGACCAATGGTGATATGACTGGTGAACAGAATAACCCAACCCAACTCAATCATGGTGATGGAGTGAAAGTGTCATGTTCAAGAGCGACCTGCTACCAATAAAGTTTCTTCAAGTTTTCTTCCCAATTTTTCCCCATTCATTTCTAACCAGTACCTCTTTATTTTTTTCAAGCTTGAGGAGGATAACATATGCTTGTTCTATAATTTTCCCTTCAGGAAAACCCGTCACTATGTTTTAACAAGCCTAGCAATAGTGAAACTCATTCTTGTCTACATGGAATAGTTTTTCACTATTGTTTTAACAAGTTTAAAACAAAGAAAACTTAGTCCTTTTCAAGTTTAGAGATTCTGAAGAGGGTCGGAAAGGAAACTCCAGTAATCCTTTTTCGTAATATAATCCCTTAAGCCTAAAAAAGTATAAAATAATATGAAAAGGATGACTTTTCAATAGTTTTAACAAGCCTAACAAGACAAGTGCTCGATCTTTTTGTGCAATGATCCTTCAGATCCAAAAAGATTAAAATCTAGAGGGATGGAACTTCCAATCACTTTAACGAGCTGGAGAGGCCAATTGCTCGACGATCTTTTCATATTTTACGAGTCAGATGAAAAGAGCTTAAAGAAGACTCATTTTTTGAGGAATGAGTGATGATTTTGAATAGCAAACGGTTCCAGGTAAGGTTTGGAACTTTTCAATCATGGCAATGTAAAGAAGGTGGCTAATAGCATCACTCATTGCAGTTGTTCCTCAATAGGGGTAAACAATCAAATGGAGGTGTATGATCGGCTAAGAAAGAGTGGAGGTGAAAGTGAGAACACGAGCAAGGCTCAAAAGCTGATAATAATGTGATCGCAATGGTTATTTACCGAAGGTGGGTTCATTTTTTAATGAGCTTAAACTCTGGTGGAACATATGCTCATTGCTAGGTTTATTTTTTAACGAGCCTGAACTTCGCATAAAACTGCTCGTGATAAAAGTCAAAGATATTCGATTCACCATTAACACTATGTTCTCTTAATGGTCGTACTACCTGTTCAATTGCTCCATCAAACTAATTAGAAATGTTCATGCATGCTTAGAGAATGAGTTAAAAAACTAACATCTTACTTGAATTCCGTGAGTAATAACATAAAAGTAGTTTTTACCTCTCATTTTACCATTTCACTCAAATTTGGGATTGTTGGAGCTCTGGAGGTGCATTTCCCTCTCGATTTTCACCAGTTGATTCTAGGAGATTCTGTGGATGATTTTTGGTGCTATCTAGACTAGGCAGGAACTAAACTTGAGTTCTTCAATTGCATTCTTTCCTTTTCTGATTCAATGCATGTTTTCCTGCTTTTCTGAGCCTCCGGGGTTTGAATATTTCGTTCTCTCCCCATTACACCTAGTATACATCGAATGGTGTGATGCATATTGGGTTGGCCATTGGCTAGCCAGTATGCATCTCACCCAGTACACAACTACGGTGCAATGGGCACAAGGAGGAAAGTTTTTGCACTGATTTTTCATGGAAATTTTGCCTGTTTTTTGCCAAATTAGGATCCTAGTTCTTCTCTTCTTTGTTTTTCAGAGATTCATCAGAGCAAGATGGTTGTTACATGGCATGAACACGAGCATGAAGAAGAGGAAATGGTTGCTTTACATGATCCAAGTACGGTGATTGCATTGCAGAACTGTGGCATGCTCAAGTTTTTCCGCATATCTAGCATGAGGAAACAAATCGACTTGTTGCAATATTTCCTCGACACATGGGATCCTACCAACCAAGTGTTCTAGATTAGAGGAAAATCCATCCCTTTGACTATTGAGGACATCTACGTTTTGACCGGTTTATCGAGGTGTGGTGCCCCTCTCTCACTATCAGGTTCCGCCCCTGGGGGTGAATCCGTGAGGGATTATATTTGCCGATACTGTAGAGATGGATCTTAGCCAAGCAGGGATGGTAAGATTAGTATTAGAGATGTCACTGACCGGTCCTTAAGGACTACCTTATTCACCTTCACTAGATTGGTTGGCAACGCAAGTCCTATATGTAGTATGCCTTGGAATGCCTTGAACCAAAGGTATTCAACTGGTATGATGCAGTACCTCCAGTGATAAAAGAACAACTTACTAATGTGAAAAATGGAAGATCCAAGAATTTTGGTTATGGTTCTATTCTGACTGCTTTTGCCTTCGAGAAGATCCCACTGATGTAGCCACAGTACATTTCACTCAGCCTGCCACCACCGACCGAGCCATGGATGTAGAGATGGGTTGAACTTATGGCCAGACATGCTGGTCAATCATAGGTTTCATTCTCTAATGCCTTCTTTGAGTGGTTCAACCATCAGCTAATGGTTTATGCTGAGTATCCATATGCCGGGATGGATTTCCAGGCTGACCCAGATTTGGTGCTGCCGGTTGGCAGTTAGTGGGGTCTCATAGGTAAAACTCTTTGACCATATATCTTTTCATTGCTTTTATAATGTTCTTGTTCTTTTTAAATATTATCAATACTAATCAAAACTCATGTGTTCATGCAGATATCATACCAGTGCGACTAGCAGTGCACCCGAGAGTAGTAGTTGCCATTCCAGTGGGAGAGGCTATAGGGAGGGTTGTCCTTCTCGATTTGGATGTAGCCGAGACCCTTGTAGTATTTTAGGATCAGATCGAGGGTCTCACCCTTGGTATCCAGGGTTTGAGGACTGATGAGTTACCTCTGAGATTACAGCGCCATTCCACTGATGTGTCGAGTTGATGGACTAGGCTCTTACGCATCATTGCATAGGTGGTGACTTATTATCACTAGCACCATTAGTTTAGGATGCTTCCTTGTATTTTTTGGTTTTTTGGGTCGTATGACCGATTTTTTCCTAGACATAGAACATTATGTGAAAAACTATAAACAGTTATATATAGTTTTGATTTTGGGAGCTTTATTTTAGTTAAGTTATATGATTCTGATGCAATTGTTGATGAAATTCTTTTCTTTCATAAATGTTGCAAATGTCTATCTAACACATAATTTGCTAATGAATCTATTAATGTGTTTAAGTTTTTGGAAATGTAGTGATATTGAATAGAATCAAATTGCCTTTCCAAAATCTTGACCCTTAGGAACATGCGATAGATAGCTAGATTCCGAACGGAATAGATGCCAGTAAGTTGTAAAATGACAAATTGTGAGTCTAGCCTGACGACAAGTTGGCGTATGCCATGCCTGATGGCATCAGAGAGGAGCACTATCAATGCGCTATATTCAACGATGTTGTTCATTGACCGACCAATACACACACCTCTGAAACTCACTAACTCGTCGCTTGGATCAAATATGGCCTAGGCTACAGAAGATAGGTTCTGCATACTACGACTCACTCCGTCAACATATCCAACAAACAATTCTAATAGGTTCGGCATCTGAAACAAATGAAAAATTGGATTACCTAACAAAAATGATCACTCTTAACGAAAACAAAAATGTAACAAAAGCATATGAAGAGATTACTACGCTCAGTCAAGCATAGGAACAAAAGGTACAACCCGTTTCGGGGTTGCGACAGTGGAATCCCATCATAATCTACTAGCTCATAGGCCCCTTTTGCTAATACATGCTTAACAATATTGGGACCCATCTACAAAGACTAGAACTTTCCTACTCCCAATTTGTCGGATTCTTGATCCTAAAGTAAGACCAAGTCACCTTCTAAGAAGACACAGGGTTTGACATTCCTGTCAAACTACACCTTGACTCCCTTCTTATGCACTTTGTTAGCCGAGGTGGCATCACAATGGGTTTCATCCAGT
Source organism: Pinus taeda (assembly GCA_000404065.3). Classification (NCBI taxonomy): domain Eukaryota; kingdom Viridiplantae; phylum Streptophyta; class Pinopsida; order Pinales; family Pinaceae; genus Pinus; species Pinus taeda. The sequence goes on from APFE030278632.1 coordinate 521,422, forward strand.
TGGATTAATTCCAAGAAATGATCCTCTTCCTCAGAAGTTCCGGGGAGAAGGTCGACTGTGAGCTTAAGAGATGAAATTTCACATTGAATTGGTAAGACTGCTTCCAGGCCATAGACGAGCTGAAAGGGTGTAAATCTAGTCACATTTCTCACTGATGTCCGATATGCCGATAAGGTCGAGTATAGGATTAGGTGCTAGCTTTGTTTATGGACTCCAATCATCCTTTGTAGCATGCACTTCAGGACTTTATTGATCACCTCAACTTGCCTATTAGCTTGCAAATAATACAAAGTAGAGCTGTCGTGGGACAATCCTAATTTGGTAGCCAATTCAACCATCATGTGATTGTGAAAACGCGATCCATGATCTATGACTATAGCTTGTGGAACACCGAATCTGGAGACTACATGATTGAAAAATAAAAGAGCAGTTGTTTCACCGTTGTTGTTTAATGTAGGCATTGCCTCAGCCCATTTCATAAAATAGTCAACTATGACTATGATATACCCATGCCCATTGACCGAGGTGGGGTTACATGTCATGAAATCTATCCCCATTTGGCGAATGGCACAACAACAACTAATGGATGTAAAGGTGCGGGTGTTATTCTAGTTTCGCAGTCGAGGATTTGACAAGCATGGAAACTTTTGACTGCCGTTATGTAATCTTTGAACATTGTCGGCCAGAATTAACCTGCTCATAAATTATTTTCTACCGTAGCATAACCAGATTGATGCCCCTCACACGCGCCTGAATGACAATCATTCAAGACTTTTTCGGCGTCCTCATGGGTGAGGCACCTTTGCAGAACTGTATCAATACCATGATGGTAAAGTGTATCACTAACGATCATGTAGTCTTTTGCTTGGTATTGAGTACGTCATTGTTCTGACTGAGAGGTATTAGGCCTATATGTTTGGATTTGGAAATAGATGATTATATCTAAACACCACGGATCACTTGACGATATCAAAAACAAAGATCCATCCACGATTGATTCTTTGGATGTTGAATCATTGGACAACGATGGGAAGTCGCATAGTAACTACGCGAAAACCAGAGATTTCTTTGATTTGGATTTTACAAATTCTAGATCAAAATATCGTAAAATAGCTATCCATTTCCAATATTTTCCCCCAAGCAATTGACATGACAGAATGTAAGTCATTGACTTGCAATCTGACAAAATGGTAGCTTTGTGAAAGAGGATATAGTGTCGAAATCTTTGTACTGCTTGAACAGTCGAAAGAGCCAGCTTTTCAACATAGGAGTACTTGCTTTCTGTATCATTTAAGTTTCAACTGAAATAATGGACAGGATGTTTGATTCCATTCTCTTCTTGAACTAAATCCATTGCGATGGTTGTATCTACTGTAGCTAGATACAGGTTAAAGTCTTTTTGATAGTCAGGAGCGTACATTAATGATGCTTTTATTAGGGATTCCTTTAGAGCATCAAAGGAAGCTTGCACCACCTGATCCCAGTTGAAGGGCACTTATTTTTTCAAAAGACGTGTATAACCTTTGGCAAGTTCGGTGTAATTTGGAATGAACCTCCTCAAAAAGTTTGCTTTCCCTTGGAGTTTCTGAATCTGAAGCAAATTTGAAGGTGGAGGAAAATTGATGATTGCCTAAACCTTACATGGGTCGAGAAGAATCCTGTCCTTTGAAACTAAAAAGCCAAGTAAACGACCAGAACCGACACAAATCACACAATTGTGTGGATTGAGTCATATCTTGTAGTGTCAACAATGTAGAAATATCGCTCTCAAATGTTGCGGATGATCGGTCCGCCTTCGCGAATGAGTCAGAAAATCATCGAGATAGAGTTGAATGATGTTCTTGATGTCATGGAAGGCATAATTAATTACCCTCTGAAAGTTTGCCCCTGTGTTCTTTAAACTGAAAGGTAGATTACGGTACGCGAATGTGCCCCACGGACAAATAAATGCAGTCTTCATCTGGTCCTGTGGGCGGATATTTATTTGATTATACCCGAAAAATCCATCCATAAATGAAAATATTTCACATCGAGCGCATTCATCAATTATCTGGTCAATGAAGGGTGTAGGGTAGTTGTCCTTTGGACGAGCTTGATTTACATCCCTGTAATCAATGCACACTCTAATTTTTCCTTGCTTTTTCATCACATGAACAATATTCGATACCTAATAAGTTAGAGGAACTAGGTAAATGAAACCAGCATGTAAAAGTTTCTCAATTCTTTCCTTAATGGCAGTATCTTTCTTCGGGTGCACCTGTCAAAGTCGTTGTTCTACCAGTTTGACATTTTTATACATCTTAATTTCATGTTCAACTATGCTCGTGTCAATGCCTGCCATTTCTTCATATGACCATGCAAAGACATCTCTAAACTCGTGAAAGAGAGTTTAATATACTTCCAGTTTTGATGAAGAACAAGATCTTCCGACATGAATATTATCTACAACATCTGGTTTTGTCGAGATATTATGGTGATAGTTTCTTCAATATTGGACAGATTTCACTCTGAATCCACCGTATTTACAGTGTTTGATAGGAAATAAAAAACTGAAGGATGATTAAGTTCGCTAGAAGAATCTTTGTTGTAATTCAGAAGATGGGAATGATGGTGGAAATCTTCCCATGGTGCCTCTCCTATCATCATTGACTGAATGATTCCTTCATCTGTAGAATGTACATGCGACCAAGGATCTGAAGAGGTATCATATTCCTTAGACCTATCTACCCAAATGATCAATGAGTGTTGCTTTGGGTTTGCCATCCAGGCTGAGAACATTGATTGCTACAATATTTCCATGGGGCTTGGAGGCAATACCTGGCAATGATCCATGCTAACATCATGTTCAGAAATCGTCTGAATGGAAGATACCATATTGCAGGTTCCCATGGTGGCCACATCCACCAGATTGTTTGGAAGCGGTAGGGCAAAAGTACCCATCAATGTAGGGTCTTTTAGCAGGCCTACTCTGATATTTTGAAGCGGTTGAGAGCTTCTGTGGATCATCGTAATGCTTCCCTTAACTTGTGAATTGTTGGGGAGAAAGGTTTGTTGGTCGATGATTGTAATTCCTCCTTGAAAAGGAAATGCAATATTTCTGAAGTATGTTGACACAAAAGCAGCCATAGCATAAATCTAGGGCCTTCCCAATAGGATGTTGTAATCGAGGTTTCCATTGATAACTTCAACATCTATTTCTACTGTTTTTCCCCCCAGTTCAACTTGCAACTTACTTAAAATCCCGTCCAGGGTGCATGTCCATCCATCAAATGCTTTTAATGTCGTTGATCATCGTGACAAGGGTGATGATCTTAAAGTTTCCCAGCAACTCATTGACATAATGCAGGTAGATGCCCCCTCATCAATAATTGTTCGATGAATAGTTTTGCTGAGGGCTTTCACTTGATTGAGGAAAGCGAGTTGATCTGGTAACTGAGGTTCATATCCTTTATGATTAAAGCCCACGAGATTGGAATCCGCTAGGTCAATCCCACCTATTGCTGATAATAGAGCCTACTTTTGGGAGGGCCAATTTTCCAGTACTTCAACTGTCGACATAGCGGACGATGATTGTGCCAGGGCTTCAATTTCTGTTTCGAAATGGACAACATAAGAACTTAGGATGGGGAAGCATTGCTGCTAGATACCAAATTGGTTTCTGTGTTTGGAACTGGATCAGTCAATATTGTTGAGGTTTTTGAGTTTTTGAAGAACTTCTTAATCTCAGGTTTATGTGGACAATATTTCGTCCAATGATCCTCATCACATATAAAGCATGGATCACCAAGTTTCCTTTGTCCAGAAGGGTTTGCAGAAGATTTTTGAGATGAATCATCCTGTTTCTTCTTTTTGCTTTTCCCTTTCTTCTTGCCTTCTGGTTGCTTTGGTTCTTTGCCCTTATCGGTCGACATGATATTAACTGTTAGGGTCCCACCCTAACCCCGTTATTTATGTAGTGGGATCGAGTCATAATAAAGAGTCAATAAAGCCCATATTAATAATTGTAAGTGGTTAACCTGCAATTAATGTTGGGACCACAGTTAGTTACAAATGGGCCATGGTATTAGATAGATGGTATTAATAAAACCCATCATATTAATCCATGGTATTGCATGTATGAGTTAGATATAAAGGCTAGAGACTCCCTGCGAGGAGCATCGTGTCTTATTTTTGAATCAAGCTCTGCTCTATTGGAGGTTGCCCCCTCGAAGAGGCCAATGAACATTGCTTTCTGAATAATAAAATATTTGTTGTTGACTCTCACTATTCTATGTTCTGGGTATCTTTCCTCGCATATTTTGTATTTGGGTATCTTTTTGCAGGTTAAGAGCATAACAAGTGGTATCAGAGCACTTTCCAGGGCCAGTGGGATCTCCATTTCTTAGAAAAAAAAAAATTGGCTAGAGACGTGTTCCGGCGTCTTTAAACCACATGATCTGTCAGTGAGCGCATAAACCTGCGGATTTGGGGAGGGATGCACGTAGGAAATACAAGAGGTGGTCATGCCTGTTGGACTCCCTTGTACCCTCTATGGGTACCCCTTCGAGTAGTAGTGCATTAGACAGAACTGCATACGGATTGTCTTCCAAGTACCTTCTGGGTATATCAGAAGCCCCCTAGCTCCTTTGCAACCTAGCCATAGATAAACCGTCGGCCGTCTTGTTGCTACAATACACTGAGAACAGCACTCGGAGAGATTACTCACCCGTACGATAGGATAGGCGTGTTGTACGGCTAAGGGTATGGTTGATGCTCCTTAGTTAGAGCCCTAAAACATTGGGCCGGGTACTACTGTCAGACCCTTATGTATATTGCATAGCACCTGACACTCCTCGAGACCATAGTTCCCTTTTCTATCTTGGGATCACGCATCATCTCTGCCAGATCCACTCGTGCAAAAGGGTCTAACAGAAACAAACATCAGTCCGATCTATTAGATCCATCAGATTCGCAGTAGCAATCTGTTCTGCCACTCAGAGCTATCCGACCTGCCATTCAGATCTCTCAGATCCACCTGATCTGAGTAGTTTTGTGGGGTTCCTATACCAGAGCATGATTTTCGCAGGACTTTTGGCAGCATTGACATTTTGAGGATTCAGCGACTGCAGTATTCCTAAGGAAGGAGTAAAACTCCGTTAGGAGTTTTCAAAAAAAAAAAAATTAGTTTGAGATCTTCCAGAGGGCTTATTAGTGATCTAGCCCATCAGAATCAGGACGATGAGCTGACACGGTGGTACCATTCAATTCTTAGTGAAAAAATATTTGGGCAGTCCCAACTTTCAAGAACATCATGTCAATGCATGGTAGAAACTAGAGCTCAAGCTATGGCCAATGAGAGGATGGACAAACTTGAACAATCCTTGCAATCCCTCCAAACTCAGATTGACAGACTAACTAGCTTAATCCCGAGCATAATCCCAAAGGGCAAGGAGGAAGCCCATGAGGAGGTGTATATTGGAAATGGACACAGTGAGGGTGAGTCTAGCCATTCTCTTCACCTTTGGGGCCCCCAACAACAATCCCGTCCGCGACCTCCCAAGTTGGATATTCATAAATTTCATGGTTCTCACCCGGCAACATGGATAACACAAATGGAGTAGTATTTCAATCTGAATAACATCTTAGATAATGAGACTCAGCTTATGGTGGGGAGCATGTACTTGGACAATGAAAGGTGCCAATGGTGGGAATGGCATCAATGTTGCAATGCACCTTTTATGACTTGGGCCACCTTCAAAAAATCTCTTACAGAACGATTTGACCAGGAATCTTCTTTTTTGGGTCATCTTACTAAGCTCTGACAGACTGGCACAGTGGATGAATATATTACAGCCTTTGAAGTCTTAGCCTTCCGCACTAGGGGTCTCTCAGATGTGTTCTACACAGAATGTTTTATCAGCGGTCTTAAAGAAGCCATAAAAGCCCATGTCCAACTACACCACCCTCCCACATGGATTGAGGCTTGCAAGGTAGCTCGTAACGTTGAACGTGCATTAGCAGCCCAATCCACTTGCCCAAATTTCAACGCCAAGGGTTGCCCCACACAGGATCACAGCACAACTCAAACACTTAAGGTTCAAAAGGTGTCACCTGTAGAAATGGTCGAAAGAAGAAAGCAGGGATTATGTTACTACTGTGATGAAAAATACTCCCCAGGTCACAAATGCAAG
>APFE030278632.1:531558-552441 GCA_000404065.3 Pinus taeda
ATTTCCCTTCCCATTCCAAAATGGATTGAAGAGGCTCGCAGGGAATGGTTTTCACATCCCGGGCTCTCCCAACTCATTTCTCAATTGTAGGTGGATCCAAATTCCACAAAGGGCTAGTCGTGGCAGGATGAGATTCTTCGCTGCAGGGACAGAGTCGTAATATCACCAACATCCACCCTCAAAACTCACATTTTGGTAGAATTGAACTCATCCCCCATTGCAGGATATTTAGGCTTTCAGAAGACGTATGCTCGCATCATAAGATCATTTTTTTGGATAGGCATGAAAAAGGACATCCTCACTTTTGTAGCAGAATGCGATGTCTGTCAACGCCACAAAGGGGAGACCGTCAAAGCACCAGGCACATTACAACCATTGCCCATCTCGGCAACAATATGGACGAAGGTTTCTATGGATTTCATTACAGGTCTTCCAAAGTTAAGAAACAAGTCAGTCATTATGGTGGTTGTAGACAGACTTTCGAAGTATGCTCATTTATGCACCTTAGCCCACCCGTTTACACCGACTTTGGTTGCTCAATATTTCATGGATCAGATATTCAAATTGCATGGCATGCCCACTTCTATTGTGTCTGATCGTGACCCGATCTTCACCAGTAATTTTTGGCAAGAACTCTTCAGGCTAGAAGGCACCCAACTAAAACTCAGTACTTCTTATCATCCTCAAACGGATGGTCAAACGGAAGCTATCAACAAATGTCTGGAAACCTACCTTAGGTGTTCCACTTCAGAAAAGCAACATATTTGGGTACAGTGGTTACCTCTGGCTGAATGGTGGTATAACACCAACTATCATGCCACCACCAAAATGACTCCCTATGAAGCAGTATATGGTCAACTCCCTCCTTCCCCTACTTCTTATATCAAGGGGGGCTCAAAGGTACAAACGGTGGATCAACTCCTACAAAACCGCGCAATCATGCTCGCCCATCTTAGGGAGAATCTTCATCAAGCTCAAAACCACATGAAGAAATAGGTAGACCAACATCACTTAGAGCACCAATTTCAAGAAGGGGATCAAGTCTTTTTGAGGTTGCACCCATATAAGAAAACATCACTTAAAGACAAGGGTTGTCAAAAACTATCTCCAAAATTCTACGGACCATATCAAGTACTGCAACGCATTGGAGAAGTATCCTACAAGCTGGCTTTGCTGCCTACTACAAAAATCCATCCAGTTTTCCATGTTTCATACCTCAAGAAAGTGATTGGGAACAATTGCAGAATTCAATCCAATCTACCTGAATTGGACGAGGAAGGGTCAATCTGGCTCCAACCTGAACAGGTCCTAGGCACACGAGAAAGGCATCTGCGTGGCCGCATGATTAGGGAAGTTCTCTTCAAGTGGAAAGACACCTCTTTGGAGATTGCAACTTGGGAACCAATCACTATTCTTCAGCAGTTTCTGCAGCTTCAGCCTTGAGGACAAGGCTATCCTTAAGGGGAGGGCATGTTAGGGTCCCACCTTAACCCCCTTATTTATGTAGTGGGATCGAGTCATAATAAAGAGTCAATAAAGCCCATATTAATAATTGTAAGTGGTTAACCCGCAATTAATGTCGAGACCCCAGTTAGTTACAAATGGGCCATGGTATTAGATAGATGGTATTAATAAAAATCATGGTATTGATCCATGGTATTGCATGTATGAGTCACATATAAAGGCTAGAGACTCCCTGCGAGGAGCATCGTGTCTTATTTTTGAATCGAGCTCTGCTCTATTGGAATTTGCCCCCTCGAAGAGGCCAGTGAACATTGCTTTCTGAATAATAAAATATTTGTTTTTGACTCTCACTATTCTATGTTCTGGGTATCTTTCTTCACATATTCTGTATTTGGGTATCTTTTTGTAGGTTAAGAGCATGACATTAACCTCCAAGGCAATAAGTTCTTCATTTTCATTTTGACCGGAAGCCATGCAGGCTTTCTTAGATGTAGCTTTTGCAGTTTTCATGCTTGTAGTGCTTATCACACCATCGCTGGCATGAGAGTCTTTGTTTGATTTAGGAGGAGGAGGAACGGAAAGCTTTGGTCTAGGAGCATCAAGGATTTTATCATAGAGCATGCCGAACTGAGTATAGATCAAGTCTAGATATTGCGCACGCGCGATGACTTGCACTTCAGTGACAAACCCCACTTTAGCCACATCTTCTGTAATAGAAGGTAACAATGATTTAATAAACCATTTAGCTAGGAGCTGATCAGGAACATGTGTTTTTACCATTCAACGACGACGATGCCACTCATGAATATGATCAGATATGTGAGTGGCTATCGTCTGCTTAAAATTAGTAAGAAGCTCCATTCCTATTTCATACCTTATCAGTAACTGAAAATGGGTTAGAAAGGTGGTGGCAAGGGTGTTGAAGTTATCGAATGAAGTTCTAGGCAATTCAATGTACCATTTTACTGCCAGACCAGTTAACATTTGCTGAAAAAGGCAAAGCCTAATCGAGTCATCATTGAGAGTGTTCGACGAACACCACAGATGAAAGGTCATCATATGATTCGACGGATCTTCACCTGGATTTCCATTGAATTTATGAATATTTGACAGAAGTTTATGAGGAATCGTCGACCACCAAGGGGCATAAGCAATTGGATCATTTGTTAGTTGAATTAGATCTGGTAATTCTAAAGTTGCTACGAAGAGCAACTGTTGATTCGATTTTGGTGAAGCATACCCACGATAAGATGGGATCACCTGAGCAGTGGGTCTTTGCATACCAGCATAATGTATTTTATGTTGATAACTTTGATAAGGTTGATGGGCATAACCACTATGATATGATTGATAGTGACCGTTTTGAATATACGGCTGCCCATTACCTACAAAGCCTTGTTGCTCGGGTCCTCTGTAAGGTTGTTGGAACTATGGTTGTTGATATTGCACCAACCATGGTTGTGAAGCCATTTGTTGTTGTCCAATACTAGCTGTCTCACCAAGATGAGGGGTAATAGTACTCGTTTGAGCCTGAGTCACTCCAGTTAAGGAGCCACTAATCGGTGATTGTGGTTGTGTCATGGAGACAAGAGGTTGTTGTATTACGACTTGAGAAACTTGAGGTTGGCATACAACAGGCAACACTTGTACTTGAGACACCGTCACAATAGCCGGTGTAGTGGGGATATTCGACACAGGTAGACTTGGTTGCATTGAATATACAATTCTTGGTTGTTGAGGCAGTATTGGCACCCAACCACTGGATGTGATTCCAGCTTTACCGGAATTCTGTTGTGAACTCTCATATGGTTGTTCCTCCAGAGGGAACAACGAAAGGGCATATTGCCTCCATATGGTGGCAATCTAGTGTTCAGAGGAAAGAAATGCCTCTGGAGACTGGACTGCCCAAATTGATACTATTGCAAAGGATCAATTTGTTGAGACTCAACATAAGAAATTCCAGACATTATTCCAAATGAACAAATGGGAACAGACCATACTGTCGAAACAGTCCCTGGGTGGACTTCATCCAGCGGCTGAGAGCTAGTTGGGACAGATGGTATACCAGTGAACATTATCGGAGTGGTGGCAGGAGGTTCCGCTGCTACTGTGTCAGACGACACAGTCCTAGATGTCGATGGTTGTTCAGACATATCGAGTCTATCCAAAAGATTTTGTAGCGATTCTACAGGAACTTGAGATGAAGGGAGACTAACTTTTGAAGTAGAAGGATATAGGTGGATCCCAGTTCCAAAATGCAATGGAGTACTGGACGAAAGATCCTCTGTAATCTCTTCTATAGCAATCAGTCCAGGTGGAAGAGGTAGATCGTTAGGTCTGTAAAATATTTCTGGTGCCTAAGAAGGTATAGATTCTATAGCAACAGGTGCTGGAGGGGTAACACCTTCCGAATCAACCCCAGAAGGAGCTGGTTCAGGAATAGAAGTGTTTACGTTACACTAGGATCAATTCTAATGTCCTCTTGTAACTACGAAACTTCTTCTGTAGAGGTAGGGATACAAAAAATAGTTGGAGTAACCAGAGCCTTTGAGGATGTTGAAACACAAGCTTCAAACAAACCAGGCGACTTTGACCCAGTTAAACGAGTTCGCTTGGCCTGGAATGCTTTCATTTCCAGAGTCAAATATGGTTGACTCATTAGTCTCCATGAACGACAGGGTTTTGATTGACTTTCTTCCACGATTGCGGATTACTTGATCAACTCAAAATAAAAAGGGGAAAATGAGATTCTGAATTAAATGAATTTTATGACACTTTGACACAACTTGCTTTTTCAATTTTTAAGAGTCAAGAAAAAGCTAAAGGTGACTCTAGTTGCCTTCAATTTTTAATGAGCTTGAAGTGACAAGTGCTCAAATGCACCTTTTCTTTTAAGTAGTCTTAAAATGAATGAAAGTGACTACTCTGGAAATCTAGACAGAGGGATTACCAAACTAATCTCAAAACTACATAATACTTTTTTATGGTATGGTAGTCAATCTTCCCAAATGCTGTGTTCAATGCATTGCGATCAATAGGGCAGTAGACATGGCTTCCTAAGGATAAAGGATATAGCCTATTGTGGTCTCCCAATATATACTCGACAGTACATGGGAGCACAAGTCCGTACTGGCACTTGTCATCTCAAAGAGGAGGAATCACCCAACCTACGATGAAAGCGATAGTTACCAGGATTTATGACGCCGAAATACGTCTCTAGCCTAGACTTCTAAATGTTGTGCATTAGATTCCAAAGTGTTTTTATGTTCATTGAAATTTATTTTACAGTTGATCTTTCTTCAGAAGTTTGCCTTTAAGGTTCACCGCATGATGTAGATATACAACTCCTAAATATGCAATCTAAGATGATAAAAAGATGTTTACTTTCTCTTTTTGCAATGAAAATCCTAGCTACTAAGGAAAGAGAAGCGAAATTCTTTCAACATAGAGCAAAGAGAACACACTAAAATGCACTGTCCTAAATCAATCTCCATAAGCAGTCTAAATGCAAATGCACATGCATGTATTTGTTTTCCACTTTCTTAATGTGTGAATGGCAAAAAGAATGCTAAGTAAAAATTTGAACTATCTTTTCTTTCAAAGCGATAGTACTAACAATTTTCCTTCCAAAAGATGAAAGGAAGACAAGGATGACACTTTGTGATTTTGAATTGAAAACTGCTTTTGATACTTGAAATACTATTAATTCAAATCAAATACAAGAGTCACAGTGTAATCAACTATCAAAAAGAGGAGGATTCTTTTCTTTGACTGAAAACGACACTTGCGACACTTTCAAATCAAAAGACGACAATTTGATTAAGCTACTGTTTGTAAAGGATAATTGTAAATGGTGAAAAATACATAAAAACATTCACAATTCTTTATACAATGGAGGCTGAATAATGCAAATGAATGGAATTTCAACAGTGGTATATTGATCGCAGATAGCAAAACTCCTGAATAAAGCTGAAGAGAATGAAGAAAAACCAACATTTGGAGGCAGAAATAGTCTTATCTAATCATCGCACCTGTAACACAAGGAAATAGGGATGCATCTCACCTACAACATATGGGAGGTGCGATGCATCTAGACTGTCAAAGGGAGACAGTGCGATGGTCTAGGGACAAGAATTTAGCTTCGTTGTTTGTCACAGTTTGTAGCTTATTTTAGGGATTTAGGCTGAGCTAATGATGGTCAGTAAATACAGAACATAGGGGCTGATCTAGTGAGGTTACTTGAGCCATCACTAGGGCACTTAAGATGTTTTCAAGTTAGATGTTTAATTCATAAACTAACCCAGAGATTGATTGAAGCAACATTTATCTACTTTGAAGTTGCATAGAAAAAGCAGTTCGAAGGGTAGCTGGCTTAACTTCAGGCTCCATCTGTAGCTTGTAAAGTAAACAAACTAGAAATAAGAAAACAAGCTATTCGGTCCCCTGTGGAGTCGCCATTTTGTTATTGGGAAAACTAGTGTCAATTCAGAGATGCTAGTCCCACTAAGATGGGTAGCTATCTTAGAAAGAAGCAAACTAAAGTCACTTGTGTTTTCCTTTATGAGAAGTAGATGAGAGATAAGCAAAGAGTACCAACCTCAGTCTTTCGCTTGGCTCCTTGCTTGTTTCCTTTCCCCTCTGACAGATCTTTACCGCTCCTTCCTCGCTTGTCTAGTTTCAAAGAACACCTGTAGAGTCAAAGCAGCATAATACCATCAAAGCATAGAGATATACAATCATAAACAATATAGGATTGGATATATATTGACCATACAAATGCATATATCAATTCAATATTCAAAAACATACAAGAATATGGAAGAAAACTCAAATAGCTTTATTGATAGAAGTAGTAGAAGAGAGGATTATAACCGAGTGATCTGACCCAGCACCATCCTCCCAGCATGAAAGCCCTTCTTCACCTCATAAAAATCTAGATCACACAACACTATGGTGTTCCACAAAGAAACCAACAACACTTCCTTACAAGATCCAAAAATTCCAGTCTCTGGATCTCTAGGATGAGGGATCCATATATAGATTTTTGCAGGTGGGTGAGTCAGCTTTTGGGTTTTTTATTAGTGTCATTTCTTTGATGGTTCTCAATTCCACTTGGAGATTTCATGATCTCTTACTCATCCCTGGGTGAATTCAAAGAGGCAAGTGTCACAGGAGAAGTTTCTGGAAAATTCCATGATCATCCACCTTGCAAATTGTATCTGCCATTTGTCTACTCTCGCCCATCGCACCCCATACAAGGGCTTTTCAGTATGCATCGCACCCCCCGTGTGCATTAGGTGGGATGCATTGCACTTTGACCATGGAGTAGGTGAGGTGGTCCAGTTTTGACCAGTTCTAAGCAGTTTTTTATGGAGAACTTCTGGTCGATGATGTAATGAGCTAACCTTGTTCCTTTAGGGTATGAAACAACACTTTTAGGGACTTAGAAGCCCTTGGTTTATAGACATATAAGATTGGGGTTGCAGTGCCCAAATATGTCTATAACAACTATGTATCTAAGCATGCACCTTATTGCCAACAAACGTAATAAAAATAAAACTGACAAAAATTTTAGACACATCATAAAATGATATAATATTTTGAAATAATAAAAAATTTCTACTCACATAACAAATTATATAAATACATATATTTTAATATATAAAAAAAATAAGTTAACGAATTAATATAATCATTCCCTACATTAAATTATTGAAAGTCAAGTTTATCAAAGAAATAAAAAAAAATATAATTTGATTATTTTTTTTTATTATCGAAGCATTGAAATTTCGATATTCATAACTAAATAATTCAAAGAAGAAACTTAATGTGCAAAAAATTATCACACTTAATTTATATTTAAGTTCTAATTTATTACGCCATGAGGAACATTTTACAGTCGAGCATAAGGACGATTTATAATTCCGTTTATATTCAATGTAGAGCTGATACATATCTAATAAAATAAATTAAAATAAAATAAACATAAAAATAAGATAAAATTTTATGATAACTTTAAAAATGAAAATATTCTTATAATAAAAAATTTAAAAATCAATTAATACAAACTAATAATCACGATGATTAATTCCAAATTTCTTGTTTGATCTTTGTAGCACAACAATATAAGCATCTAGTGATTCAAATAAGAGATGTCTACAAAATATTTACAATGTGAGAAATAAACTTGAACACATGTTTCAAATTGCTTGAAATATTTTTGTACACTTACATCTTTATGAATGAGGCCATTGAAGTGATCAACCGCCTAACAAAGCTTGATATTGCTTAATTAGTTGAGATCTTTTTCACTTCCACCTTTTTCAGTTTTGGAGTGTTTTTGAGAAAACCTGTGGTGTTGCCATGGGCTCCCCGATATTCCTTGTCATAGCGAATCTTTTTATGGAAGATTTTGAATCCAAGGCTCTATCGGCCTCCTGCCTAAGCTTTGGAAAAGATATGTAGATGACACTAATGTCATCTAGTCTCATCGCCAAGAGGAGTTAGATCTTTTCTTTGATCATCTCAACAGTCAATCTTCGGCCATTAAGTTCACTAAGGAACAAGAAACCGATGGTTGCCTCTCGTTCCTTGATATTCTCACTTCTCAGAATAGTGACGGTTCCCTCTCCCACCAAGTGTTTCGAAAGAGAACACATACAGAGCAATATCTTCATGCCAATTCCCACCATTTCTTGGTTCAGAAGTTGGGTGTTCTCAACAACTTTGTTACTCGTGCCCTAAGGATCTCTCACGAAAAGAGCTTCGAGAAAGAGAAATCCCATCTCCTTAACGTCTTTGTTGAGAATGGTTATAGTAGATTCCTGGGTCAGAAAGCTTTCCTCAAAGCTACCAAAAATTCATTAACTAAAAGAGAACCAAAAGAGTAGGTCCCAGGTGTCCATCTTCTGTTCGTGCAAGGGACTACTAATAAGATTGCAAGGATTTTTAAGAAGCATAATGTCCCCTTGACCTTTAGAACCCTCTACACCATTCGTAAGTCCCTCAGATCTATGAAGGATCCTATCAACCCTAAGGACATGAAAGGGGTTTATATTATTCATTTTTCTTGTGGGACCCCCTATATTGGTGAGACTGGATGCTCCATTAATCAAAAGATTAGTGAACATGCTACTGACCTCAAACATAGGAGGACCAAGTCTTCCACTTTAGTAGAGCATGTGGAAAATACCGTACATCATGTTTGTATCGAGGAGGTCAGTGTTATTGCTAAAGTTTCACAATTCCATCACCGCAAATTCAGGGAAGACCTTGAGATTGAAAAAAAACCGAACAATCTCAATAGAGAGGATAGATGGAAGCTCAGTAGTTGTTGGATCCCAGCCCTCTCTTCCTAGTCATTTTCTTCCCTTTCTCACCTCCTCTTTTTTAGCTTGTTCTTGGTTTAGTTTCCAATTGTTATTACGTATCCTTATATTCTAATAATTTAGCTTATTTGATAAAAA
Source organism: Pinus taeda (assembly GCA_000404065.3). NCBI lineage: Eukaryota > Viridiplantae > Streptophyta > Pinopsida > Pinales > Pinaceae > Pinus > Pinus taeda. The sequence continues at coordinate 540,489 of APFE030278632.1, forward strand.
CAAAAGTTTATCACTTTTGGAATCGTCCTAAGTTAATATTTTTATTAATCCATAATCAAAATAATTAAACAATCTAAAAATAATTAAAGAACTAAATAATATATTATTTTTATATTAAGTTTATCTATATAATACTTAAATTATTAAAATAAGTGTATAATAGTTAATACCCCATGATGTATTAACTAACTATAATTTAAATAATCATGGTTAATTTAATTTAATATTTATTATTTTTTATTATTATATTAATAAATTATTAAAAATTTGATGTAAATCCCATGTGTCACTTTAATTCACCCTTTTTTTTATTTTAATTTAATACCGTTCGGTCTTATCTAGACTAGCCGTTTTCCGAGTTCAAAATTAGTCGTTAAGTTCAATAAGTGGATTAGTCAATAAATCTATGAAAATTAATATATTAAGTCTTATATATATAGTAGTAAATTATTTTATTTTATATTTTAGAGGAATAAAATAAAGAAATATAAAATTAATACCTCTTATGTAGACTTAACTATAATTTAAATAATCATTAGTTTAAATTTTAATAAATTATATATTTATACATACATTGATAATAAAATAAATTAATTTAAATTAATTAAAATTTTATGTAAATTCATACGTCACTTGAATTGACTTATTTTAATTTTTAATTTAATATAATTATATCCCACGTCCTGTCTAACTAGTCATTTCCCAGTCAAAGTTAGTCGTTGCCTGGTCAAAGATTACAGTCGTTGGATGTTCTACTCTGAGTATTTAACATGCATACTGAATCTGATTCTTCAACTTGTCCTAACAATGAACCACACTAGTGGGTTTGAAACACGTCGACAAATGAAATTTCATGTGATTTATGCTGAAGAATCTCTCATAAAATTCTAGAGAAATTTAAATGTGGTTTTAATTGGAAGAGAATGAATGAAATAGAATGTTTTGGAGAAATTTTCCTTTTGTAATGTTATAATCGACTTTCAACAAATGTGATTTTGGATATTTGATGAGCACTACTCCCACTCATTATCTTTAGAATGTCGTTTTATCTCGGAGAGAATGAATAAAATAGAATGATCAAAGGACTTTTTTTTGGGTTGTGATGTTATACTAGACTTCCAACAAATGTGAATGTCAATGTAGATTTTGATTCCTATTTGATTTCTTGCATTGGATGCATTGATTTTAGTGTAGATGTTGGCTTCTAATTTTATTTGACTTTTTGCACTACATGCATTGATTTTAGTGTAGATGTTGATTTATAATCATATTTGGTTACTTGCACTAGATGCATTGATTTTAGTGTAGATGTTGATTTCTAATTTAATGTAACTAGATGTATGATGTACACTAATTTCAAAGTAATTAGATTAATAGTGTGCATTGATTTTTGTGTTACAATAATTCAACCATAAATAAAACACTCGAATTTTCATCTTAAATAAAATGTTCACTTACCCGAAATATTTGTGTCACAAAACTGTAAACTATTTGTTATTGATTATGCTCTTATTATTCTCATTTTCCATCATTCAACATTCTTTATTATTATGCATTCAAATGAGGTAATAGAAGACAAATACCATTAAAACCAATGGTTTAACACTCGATAAGTCACAATGAATGACTTTAGGGAACACTATTATTAATACTGGAGATCAAGAGAGATAAAGTATGACATTTATTACAACAGTTAAAGTTAAAGATTTGAATCGTCTATTATTTCAATTTCCATTTTCATATGATCAATATGGAAATATGGAAAAACTAACAGGTGTGACAATAAGAACAAAAGAAGAAAATAGTTTGGCAATAATCGTAGTGAAAACAATTTCTAATTGATTATATTCTTATTATTCACATTTTCTATCATTCAACATTGTTGCATTGTCACTTTGCATTGAAAACTTTTATTTCATCACTGAAGTTATTAACAATATCTATCATCTCAACAAATTGAGGTAACTGGTCAAATTTAAAACTAATATGACCAAACTAATATTAGACATACTTAGCATATTTAAAATGATCAAAATAATGAGACGTTCAACAAATTTTGTGTGATTGTGCACAATTGAAAGCAACCGAGATCCATCTTAACCTTAAATGTATCAAGCGCTGAGAGGGATCAAATTGGTCAAGGTGCAAACCTTTCCTCAAGTTTTTTACTCAAAAAAGAGGTTTGCGCCTCAAGATATTTGATTGTGGCTCAACGTTTGATATGTTTGGGATTAACAAAGGTCTAGGGTAGTTTTAGGTCTAAAATCATATATCAATTATTGCATTTAGAGGCACTCCCAAGCATAGTATAGAAGATATGTTGTAATGTTTCGTTATTTTACAAAAATAATTTCATTTAGTGAAATTACTAGAAACTTTCTAATTATCAATTTTGACAACCCACCATTTTTCTCACTATATTGTTATCTAATATAACTTATTTAAAGGTATAAAATTCTGGTAAATTTAAATTAAATATGTCGATATAATTATCGATATTAAATTAAATTAACAATTTTTTATTGTAATTTTTCAAGGAATATAATGTTTTAATTTTGGAAATTTTAAGGTAATGCTAAATTGTATTTATTAATATTATCAAAATAGAATAATTTATTGGTATATGTAATTTAATAATTTATATTATTAATATAGATAGTATAACCACAAAATAAATATATATAGTATAAAATTGGCTTAGATTTTATTTAAAACTTTGAGTTTAATCAAGTGGTCCAAGACCAATTTGGAGTGTAAAATTTTTTTTAAATTTAAACACTCAAAAAAAAGATTTATAACTTGAAAGATTTAATCACTCTCAATACTTGATAAATCCAAAACTAAAATAAATTTAGACAAACACAATATAATCACCATTAATTAATATAATTATTAAACTAATTCTCAATATATAGAAAATAATTACCATAAAAACAAACCTATATAGATAAATAGTTGTGCCAACTCATAAAGAGAAAAGCGAAAGCATATACCTCACAAGATTTGAATTTTCATGAACTTTACTTTATCACAAACGTATATAGATAAATAGTTGTGCCAACTCATAAAGAGAAAAGCGAAAGCATATACCTCAGAAGATTTGAATTTTCATGAACTTTACTTTATCAACCAACTAGACCCATGTTAGGAGGCCCAGAATTTCTAGTGTCTCCCACCAAGCTTTACTTACTTTATCTTCCAAAACTAATTTGGTCTATTTACTTTATCAACTAAACCTAACCTTATCAATCAATTGGACCCATGTTAACAATCCCAAAAGTTCTCGTGTCTCCCACAACGTGTCTCCCACCAACGTGATTAGAGTAGTAGTTAACCTAAACATAATCCTACGTTAGTTGAGAGGTGGACTAATTATGACATGACATTCATTGGACCATACCTCCTATTATTGAAAGTTTAACTTTACTATTACTTTGTATTTCGATTAAAATAAAAGAAATTGCGTTTTTTTATTATTATTTTAATATATAAGAGACTTAATATAAAATTTAAACATAAAAAGATTTTTTAAAATAATCTTATAAAATCATTTTTTCATTAATAAATAATATGAAAAGGAGTTGTCTATAATGCGACGTTTTGGAGATTCCGGTAAGGAATCCGGTAGAAGAAAGAGTTTTAAATCTTGAATTTTTAGCAGTTAAAATGGTTTTTTAACTGCATATTTGGATTCAACACCCTGAAAAACCCCTGGGACCCTTTGATTGCGCAGAAACTAGCTATCAAACTTGGGATTCCAATAAATTGCTGCCGGATTTTACCAGAAAAATCCGTCGGAAAAACTTTCAAAAAGTCTCATTATAGACAAATGCATATGAAAGGAGTTGTCTATAATGCGACTTTTTGGAGATTCCGGTGAAGGAATCCGGCGGAAGAAATGAGGTTAAATCTTGATTTTTAGCAGTTAAAATGGTTTTTTAACTGCATATTTGGATTCAGCACCTTGAAAAACCCTTGGGACCCTTTGATTGTGCAGAAAATAGCTATCAAACTTGGGATTCCAATAATTTGCTGCCGGATTTTACCAGAAAAATCCGCCGGAAAGACTTTCAAAAAGTCTCATTATAGACAACTGCATATGAAAGGAGTTGTCTATAATGCGACTTTTTGGAGATTCCGGTGAAGTAATCCGGCGGAAGAAATGAGGTTAAATCTTGATTTTTAGCAGTTAAAATGGTTTTCTAACTGCATATTTGGATTCAGATTCAGCACCCTGAAAAACCCCTGGGACCCTTTGATTGTGCATAAACTAGCTATCAAACTTGGGATTCCAATAAATTGCTGCTGGATTTTACCAGAAAAATCCGCCAGAAAAACTTTCAAAAAGTCTCATTATAGACAACTGCATATGAAAGGAGTTGTTCATAGCTTCAAAAAGTAATGCCATTTAAAGTCGTGGTTCATAGCTTCAACCGAAATTTTGCATAAGCAACTCAATGCAAGCATAGTTTTTAAATTTATATCCACATATCTTGGCACTCTTGTCGACTATTAGGGATGTATATTGTCATGAGGATTATTATGTTATCTGAACAACGTGAATCTAAGGCCATATAAGAGGTAATCGAATATACATTCTTATGAGTGAAACGTATTTTCTTTGTTATTCTGAATTATATGGCTCATATGACTGAACATCGAAGATACAAAATTCAATAGCAATTGTTTTTTAAATATTATTATTATTTTTAAAATTTATTTATAAAGTTAAAAATAATATTATGCATTAAATAAGGATCTTAGGATTTAAAAGGTAAAGAGATTAAATTAAAAATGCAAAGCTATATATATAAATATATATATATATATAATTTTTATTATTAAGTTTTATGTAACACATAATAAATCAGTGATTTAAAATTTATTAGGTATTAGATAGTTAAGATTACAACAACTAAAATTATAAGTTTGGTTGGATTTTTTACAAAATTGAAAAGACAATTATAATAACCCTAGAACTCTTGGTTGGATTTTTTACAAAATTGAAAAGACAATTATAATAACCCTAGAACTCTTTGGCGTTCATAAAAAATAATAACATTTATAAATTCGGTTAGCTACAAGCCAATAGAGACATGGCACGCTGACTGAAAATCCCGCATCAACAGAGTGAAAATGTTGTGATGGGAAAGGACAAGCAGCAAAGTTAAATTATGTAACCATGAGGTGTGATACTCCATCACCTTTATGCATTAGTTGCGACTGCTATAATAAGTGCAATCTTATCCATTCAAGATTTCTTACGGAGATTTCGAATATTGTTCACTCTGTTAATTGAAAGAATACATTAATATTGCAGAAAAGGAATGTGAGTGTATGAAAGAGGACAAGTTAGCAAACGAGAAGAGCTCACATCAAAAACAAAAGATAAGTATCTTGATAATTTTATTTAAGAAGAATATTTATTTATATTGCTTAAGAAAGAATATGTGTGGAGGAATGTGTTATCTACATTAAAATCTAAAAAAGACTCTTTATCAATTATTATGGATAAAAATTTAAATAATTTTATAGTTATTATGCTAGTATTCTTGAAAAGAGCATGCTTATATGCACAATAGATTCTACTAATTTATGGAAGAAGGAATATGCATTTATTATGTTAGTTTTATTGAAAGTACTAGGTTCTTATGTGTATAGATAATATTTACATTGTTAAATATGTTCTTCTTTTATTAGAAATTCCTGAAAAAGAATATGCATAAAATAATAACTTTTGAGATTGGATTTTTTGAAAAAAATATATGCATTTACATGCACCAAAAGAATGTCTAATTATTAGAATTCTTGAAAAGAATATGAGAATATACATTTGCATGCACATGAAAAGAAAATTTATTGTGTTTGTGTTTTTTGAAAAGAACATATGCACAAAAAGAATAACTAGCAATTGCCCCTAAAGGTGCAAAGATACACCGAAGGAATAAATTATTTGGAAAGATTATCTAGCCACAAATAGAGGCACTCATAAGGTTTGCATAACTTTTTATTTACCATTAGATATGTTTTATAAAACATCCTTTAGGACGAGATATGTTTAAAAAAAAAAAAAACAATCTTTAGAATTTAAAAATTCAAGACTCAATCTAACCAACATTTAATACAGTATAAATTAAAAAATAAAATACAGGCTTGGGTTGATTATGACATGAATTTTTGAATAAACTTCTTACTTATTTGTGTGTCATTTGATCCTCTTTCCACCCACTTGGTGGTTTGCTTGAATGCTACCTTACTCATGCCACCCTTGCTCCTTTTCGTTTATGAAACCTCCATATAAAGCCACAAGTGTTGTAAAGCCAAAAGATGAGATAGAGATAAAATAATACCTTTATCACAATAATAAAATAATGAAGCTTAATAATAGCTATCATAATATTCAAATAATAATACCTTCGTCTTCTCGTATAAAATAAAATGTCATGCACTTCTGACTTTATATGAAGCTGAGATGAACTTGTAAACATCTTCTTATCCAAGCTATAAATCAACAATCTAAGTTTTGGTCAAACGCAATATGAGCCACTAAAAGTTGTTATGATAATTTCATAAATTAACAAAGTTGTCTTTGAAGTGTCGATTGAATTTGCTTAGCGTGCTTAAATAAATGTTAAAATATTAGGTGGGTTGGACTTGCATGTTTGATTGATTAGATTACCCTACCCCATGGTATTAGGGTTGAGACAAATAGAGAAAGAATTGGCACAACATGCATATCCACAGGGAAGTTAATTATAGGTTTGATGATATTGAGGTGATACATGTGATGCAGTAAAGGACACATTTGGCTACCACCATATTCAATCCAGTTTAGGATTCTTTTCATCCACCATTTGAATATCACACGAGGGGTTATCAACCTTTGGTTTTCAAGTCAAACATTTTTTTCATACTTTCTGTGACATATTTTCAAGAAAAAATTCAAAACTTGTACTCGTCCAATATGAATGAATACATAAAAATTCATCATGACGAGATGAATACGGGAGCTCAACTTGCGACTATGCAAATTTTATTCCATTTCCAAATAACTTTGGGGTCTAGATCGGTATCTAGGTCGGTAGAGTAAGCTCACCATATTCTTCGCTAGGAGGAAAATTGACCTCCTTCTCTAAGTGAATTTGAGAAACTTTCACTTTCTAATATCTAACATGTGCTGATTTATTTGTGGGAGAAGAAGTTTAGGCAACAACTGAGACAATTTCTTTATTTCTAGTACTCACTGTCGATAGATCCTAAACTTTTTATGGCATTTCCCATCTTGTCTAGCCACGTGTTCACTATTCTTTGAGGGGGCTTTTATTCTTCAGTGAGCTTCTGATTTATACCATGTATTACATTGCCCAAACATTGAGGCAAATACATTATATTTTTGACAACTTGAGTAAATTTGTTCCAAAGGCCACTCAAAATATTGCTTGACACACTGGCTACAATTCTAGAAGCAGTACTAATGTTGACAATTGGCTTTAAGAGATATACAACGCCTGTGAAAATCATAAGTGCAAGGAAAAATTAATATTTCTCTTTCCACCGTTAATCACGAGTGAGATTAAGATTTGTCATGATTTCTCTTCGCTAACCTATACAAACACGGGAACACTTTTCCATGTGTAAAATTTTAATAGGAAGAAGGAGGATGAAAACATACCTCTAGGATTGGCTGGGATGAACAATGTTTTCCTAACAAATTATGTAGAGGGAATACCTCCGATGTAATTATTGTAAAGTTTTTTTGAAAAGAATATGTGCACATAAATACTTTAACTATTGTATTAGCTACTTGTAAAGGAATATTGTGCACATAAACAAAAGCTATCTTATTAGTTCTTGGAGAATAATATGTGTTACATTAGTTTTCTCAGAAACAATATATATATTTTCATGCAAGAGTAGTAGTTATTGTGTCAACTTTCTTTTGGAAATTTTAGTTGAGAATAATTAATATTATTTTATTATTAATGGAGAAAATGATTACATTGTTGTAACTTTCTCCCTAGTTTAGGATTAGTTCCTATAGTTATGGGGTTTGGGTACAACTTCCTATTTCCTAGTATTGTATTTAATGATGTAATCTTTTGATTGAAGGGTAATAGAGTGAACGAGAGAAATCTCTCAAGTTTTGTGAGTGTAGTCTCCAGGTGCAGGCCACACCTGAGAGCTACATCTCTTTCTTTTCAATTCAATGCATATTTTATCTTGGTATCAGAGCTCAGATTGAGTGAGCCTGATCTTTGTCACCTGTGAGGCTAAAGTGCCTGTAGAAGCTAGCTTGCCTGTGTGGCGGAATTGCCTGTGTGGCTTAAAGTGCCTGTGTGGCGGAGTGTGTACACGAGAGCTCTGTGCTCAATTGAGCAGGTGGACTGCAGAACACCTGGCTCGGACTCGGAAATTTTTTCCTGAGTAGAAAGGCCGATTGGCGTGGATTTTGCGCGGACAGTCGCACCAGAAGGCCGATTAGCGTGGGATTTCAGAGAGAAATCGCACTAGAGCGCGGAATTCAGGGAGAAATCGCGCTAGAGCGCGGGTTTTGAGGGAGAAATCGCACTATTGTGCGAGAAAGCCTGATTAGTGCGGATTTTACCGGGAAAAACGCACCAATTTTTCTACTCTAAGCAATTTTTAGTTAGCGCGGATTTTTCGCTCAGGGTAGCACCAAGGAGATCCCTGAACAGCGTGAACTTCGTTTGGCGGTTTGAAAACGGAGCAGATTGGCGGAGGTGCAGATCAGTCTGAAAGAGACAGATTGGGAAAGCGCCAGAGGAGATCTGCGGGAAACCTCGACTTCGTGTTGGCGATCTGCAAGGAGAGTAGGATCGGCGAAGTGGCAGATCAATCCGGGAGAGGTGGATCGGATCAATTGTGATCAGATCATTGTTTCGGTTGTGTTGGAAACGCCGAAGTTGCTCATTGGAGTGGGAGTGCCAGACACTGCAGATTGGTGACAGAGGTGACAGATCGATCTGACAGGTATTTTTTTTGTTGTTGTTGTTAAATAGATTCACAATGAGTAACACGATGGAATCTTACCTTAACGAGTCTGGTAAACTCAACAGATCTAACTTCACGAACTGGAAGTTTAAGATCCAGACTCTGCTCGAAGGTGCGAATGCATGGGCTATAGTGACAGGCGATGTGCAGAAGCCGACAGCAAGCACACAGAAAAACGAGAGGGAAGACTGGTAAAAACGAGAAAGCAAAGCTAAAGTCCTGCTGAAGATGTCTGTGAAAGACAATGTCATTGCACACATCAGAGATTGTAAATCATCCGCCGAGATCTGGACAAAAATCAAAAATCTCTATGAGACCCAGAATACAAACAGATTTTTGGCTCTGAAAAGCAAGCTATTCTCGATGAGAATGGACGAAAGGGAGTCTGCTACTACATTTGTAGCGCGAATTAAAGATGTTAAGGATGGATTGGGGGCCATTGGAGTGGCGGTGGCTGATGAAGACCTTGTTGCAATTACAATGAATGGGATGTGTGATGATTTTCAAATCTTCATCACTGGAGTCTCGGCAAGGGAGAAAGCACCCACATTCGATGATCTCACTGCGATCTTGCAGCAAGAGGAAGATCGAAGGCAGAACCTGAATCTGAACCCCCAAAGTGACGATCTCGCGCTGGTGGAAAAACGAAGAATATCTAAAGGGAGGTAGTCACAACAGTAATCAAAGCAAAGAGGAGGAACGTCACAGAAGAATCCGCATTCTCAGAAAGGTATGCTTGCAAATCATTATGAAAAGAAATGTTTTTATTGTGGAAAAATGGGTCATATACAGAGAGATTGTTATCATAAGAAGCAGGCTGAGGAGGCAAGGAGGAGACAGGTAAATCCAAAACACAGAGGATATTTTGTTGAAGAAGAAGAAGACTTCAGTCATGAATTTCGACTGTTCACAGTCGACTGTACCCTAACAGCATCAAACGAAGATGACATCTGGTATGTCGATTCCGGAGCATCCTCACACATGACAGGTAATAAGGAATTTTTTGACAGTCTTGAAGAAATTATAAATGGATCAAAAATATATCTAGGGGATGATAATGGATATCAGATTAAAGGTCATGGGGTGATTTTAGTTAAATTGCCAAATGGAAAAATTAGTCACCTTTCAAATGTTTTATATGTACCTGGAATAAAGAAAAACCTGATATCTGTATCCATGATGGCTGACCAAGAGATGCATGTCGAATTCTTCAAGACTCACTGTGTGATAAAGGATTGCAGGGATGAAATTGTTGCAACAGGCATGCGAGTAGGAAGCCTATACAGGTTGGATGTAAAAAGTATACCGAAGCAAGCCATGGTTGCAGGAGAGTCGATAGCTGAACAACTCTGGCATCAGAGGTTTGGTCATCTGAATCTACAGGATCTTATGTTGTTACAAAAGAAGGGTATGGTCGAAGGTCTCCCCATCTTTCATAACATTCAGTTGAATTGTGATGGTTGTGCCCTAGGAAAGATGCACAGAGAACAGTTTCCTATGCATGATAGGAGGAGGCAAACTGAAATCTTAGAGCTAGTGCACACTGATGTATGTGGTCCCATGCAGACAAGGTCACTAAGGGGAGCATACTATTTTTTGTTATTTACTGATGATTGCACTAGGTATTCTTGGGTTTATTTTTTAAACAAGAAAAGTTAGACTTTCCAATGTTTTATAGAGTTGAAAACCCTGGTAGAAAAACAGTTTGGTAAAAGTACTAAAATTCTCCGATCTGATGAAGGAGGAGAATACAAATTAACGGAATTCATGAAAGACTGCAAAGCTCATGGGATTGTTCAGCAATATACAGTGCCGCATACACCACAGCAAAACGGAGTTGCAGAGCATAAAAACAGAACATTGGTGGAGTGTGCAAGGAGCATGCTGCAAGGTAAGGGTGTATCTAATATGTTTTGGGCAGAAGCGATAAATACTGCTGTATACTTGAAAAATAGAAGTCCTACTAGGTTTCTTAGTTTCAAAACCCCTTGTGAAGCCTTATATGGATTTAAACCAGCAGTAAACCACTTAAGAGTCTTTGGGTCAAAAGCATTTGCACATGTACCCAAAGCTGATAGAAAGAAATTAGACCCTAAGGCAGTTAAATGCATCTTAGTTGGTTATGGCACAGAGTTTAAAGCATACAAACTCTTCAATCTTGAGTCTCGTAAGACATTTGCTAGTAGAGATGTACTCTTTCATGAATAGGTGCAGGAGAGGAAAGCTGATGTTGGAGATGATTGGCATATTCCATTGCTGTTGGAGGAAAGCAGCGAGGATGAAAGGGAGCAGGAACAGGAGAAGGAAGAAGAGAATGAAGAAGAACAACAAGAAGGTGAAAAAGCAGGCCCAATTATTGCAGAGGAAAACAAATTTGAGGTAAGTCCACCCCTACCAAGGAGGTCAAGTATGAAGACTCAATTACCACTGAAGTTGAGAAGCTATGCTTTAATGTCAAAAGTTTTGAACATTGTAGAACCCTCTAATTATAAAGAAGCTAGTCAATTTAAGGAATGGAGAGCTGTAATGGATGAAGAAATGGAATCAATTTTTAGAAATGATACTTGGGATTTAGTTGAGCTGCCTAAAAATAAAACTCCTATAGGATGTAAGTGGTTGTTTAAACCAAAAACGAATGCAAACGGAAGTATAGATAAGTTAAAAGCTAGGTTGGCCGCAAAAGGATATTCACAAAAAGAAGGTATAGATTTTGATGATACCTTTGCACCTGTAGCAAAGCGAAATACAATCAGAATGCTTATTGCTTTAGCTACTAAACATAAATGGGAAGTATACCAGCTTGATGTCAAATCTGCATTTTTAAATGGTGATTTAAAAGAAGAAATTTACTTAGTACAGCCAGAAGGATATGTAAAGCAGGGGCAGGAACATCTTGTTTGCAGATTGAAAAAGGCTTTATATGGTTTAAAGCAAGCACCCA
>APFE030278632.1:553255-592164 GCA_000404065.3 Pinus taeda
ATTAAGGGGGGGAGTTGAGAATAATTAATATTATTTTATTATTAATGGAGAAAATGGTTACATTGTTGTAACTTTTTCCCTAGTTTAGGATTAGTTCATATAGTTATGGGGTTTGGGTACAACTTCCTATTTCCTAGTGTTGTATTTAATGATGTAATCTTTTGATTGAAGGGTAATAGAGTGAACGAGAGAAATCTCTCAAGTTTTGTGAGTGTAGTCTCCAGGTGCAGGCCACACCTGAGAGCTACATCTCTTTCTTTTCAATTCAATGCATATTTTATCTATTCTATGCATGTACATGCAAGAATATTATTTTTTATGTTAGCCTTCTTTGGAAAAGAACCTTTTAGAAAAGAGAATGAATTTACATGCACAAAGATCATAGTTAATGTGATACTTTCTCTTAAAGTATGATAGTTGCAATGCTTTCTCATTTGAAGAGAATGTATCTTGTGCAAGCAATAAGAGTTAGTGTGGTGTTAAACTTTGAATGGACTTTCCTTTTCTTATGCAAAGAGGTTCTTTTAACCATGGAGGTTCCTTAATGTTACTATGTTTTTGTGAGCAGATGTATAATGTAATTGTTTCCCCTTCTCGTGATACATGCGAAAAAGGGACAAGTGAGCATTCCAAGGTAATATTTATGCATTTCACTATATGCATGTTGTAGTTGGATGGTAGATAGGTGTCACGTCCATATACATTAGTAAATATGAGCATACATTCTTTTGGTAGATATGTACCTTTAGATAATGTATGTACAATGTTGATAAGAGACATGTCACAATACTTGGTATGCATTTTTATGTATGCTCGATAAAGGATGTCTTGAAACATTACTAGAAAATATTATTTATTTATTGATTAATATTTTATCTAATCATAAATATCAAATATTGTTGACGATATAAATGACACAGAAGGATCATGACTTATGAAAAGGATAGATTATGTTTAACATTGTGAGATACCATGACCTAGTGGTCCATGCAGATTGAAGGAAGGTCAATTGTAGGACAATCCATTAATGGGAAGAACCAAGACATAAAGACATAATATTTGGGGATTTGTGGGTAAATGATATCATGATAAATGTACTAAGTTCGAGCTAGTTATGATATATTTAAGATTTTATTTCTTTGTAAAATTTCATGACAATGGTCTAGGGATGAAGTCCCTTAAAACCATTGAGTGAGGGGGAACACCCTCACGAACGTTTAATACAATTAAATGTTTGTTGGTTTTCACCCTATGAGTTTTCTTGGGTATATCAATGTCCAATTATGTGTTTTCCCATTGTTCCATTCCAATGATGTTTTTTCCTTGATTGATTTTTATATTATCAAGTATGTTGTTAACTAGGTTAGTTAACAAAAGCATGGGAATGATGCAAGGTTACATCAGGAAGTTTGTGTTAACATGTTATGATAGTGGTTGTTAATGGTTATGTAACTTACTATTCCTTTACTAAAGTTAATCTATGTAATGATGAACATTTTATCTAATGGTCAAGTGATGCAGGTGCATCTCACCCTTTCCTTAATTAAAGAAAAATCCAAGTGGAGCATGAAGATGTGGACCAGCGGAGCTGAATAAAGGGAAAAAATAGAGAAAATATCCCTTAAAGCAGTTAAAGAAAAAAAATTAAAGAGAGAATGGATAAGACTAGATAGACTTCCTATTATTAATAGCCATGCACGCTTTTTGGAGATTTTTTGTGGAGGAAAATCAGAAGAGGATAGGATCGGTCCTTCATAAGACTTTTTATATAAATGTAATGCAATAGGGGTGTAATAGATATCTTATTTTGTGAAGAAAATTGTGAGTGGGCAAGATGTAGCGAGCATGGAGTTGTTTTAAGGCTGAAAGGCCTTAACTTTGTAATTGTTTCGTAAATATATAAAAGTGTGTTTATGTTCTGTGTTAATTGTATACGCTATGTGTTTTATAAATGAGTCAAAACTTGTGTTCTGTAAATAAAAATGGTGTTGCAAGCACTCGGCGGCGGATGCATGAATGTTCAAATGAGAGCAAGACAGACTATAACGGTGAATTAATTAAAAGGCTTCCCAAAGATTGAATGGGCCCATAACCCACAGGTCCAGGATCAAGATTTTTAAAGAATTTGGGATTTTGGGCAACCCCCAAAATCTCATTTTCATTAGGTGGTATCAGAGCAGGGAAAGGATTCCTGAGAGAAGAAAGAAGAATGCGAACAGAAGGGGAAAGAGGTACAGCTATGTTAAAGTTAGAGAGTTTATGCAGATGGCGGTAGCAGAAGGTGAGAAGATTTGCAACAACCCAGAGGATGCCAAAAGGCCAAGTGCAGAGGGCTTGGTGAGGTATCATGTAATAGAGGAGGCTGTGACTGCAGAGGTTGGCTGCACTGAAGGAATGCAATGGTTAAAATTACTAAGGACAAGGAGAAGCATATGACCAGGAGGTCATAAATTTTTGTGCCTCGAGAGTCTGATGCAGGTGCATCTCACCCTTTTCTTAATTAAAGAAAAATCCAAGGAGCATGAAGATGTGGACCAGCGGAGCTGAATAAAGGGAAAAAACAGAGAAAATCTCCCTTAAAGTAGTTAAAGAAAAAAAATTAAAGAGAGAATGGATAAGACTAGATAGACTTCCTATTATTAATAGCCATGCATGCTTTTTGGAGAGTTTTTGTGGAGGAAAATCAGAAGAGGATAGGATCGGTCCTTCATAAGACTTTTTATATAAATGTAATGCAATAGGGGTGTAATAGATATCTTATTTTGTGAAGAAAATTGTGAGTGGGCAAGATGTAGCCGAGCATGAGTTCGTTTTAAGGCTGAAAGACCTTAACTTTGTAATTGTTCCATAAATATATAAAAGTGTGTTTATGTTCTGTGTTAATTGTATGCGCTATGTGTTTTATAAATGAGTCAAAACTTGTGTTCTGTAAATAAAAATGGTGTTGCAGGCATTCGGCGGCGGATGCATGAATGTTCAAATGAGAGCAAGACAGACTATAACGGTGAATTAATTAAAAGGCATCCCAAAGATTGAGTGGGCCCATAACCAACAGGTCCAGGATCTAGATTTTTAAAGAATTTTGGATTTTGGGCAACCCCCAAAATCTCATTTTCATCATCAAGGAAAGAATATGGTATAGTAATTCGGAAAGTTACACATTGTTAAGTTCTATAAAAAATTCTAACTCCATGTCCTTTTACATAAGGTTTAACAATGAATGTTACAAGAATATAAGAATCGTAAGACTTAAATATTTTAATCATAATTGTTTTTTCATTTTTTAAAACTATATATAATATATACATAGTTGAAATTTAACTATTTTGCTTAATATGGGAAAAATATTTTATTTATAGACATTGTCTGCATTAATTATTATTTTTATTAATATGTTTTAGTTATACATCAATATTACTTAATTCTCCATATTGAAATATTTTATTTATAACATGTATTGAATTTTATTAGTAGTATTAATACTTTTAAATGCGACATATTAATTCTAATTTAAGACTTGAATGAATTACACATCTCCTTTTTACCATTTTTATTACAAAATGTTTGATTTTTTTTACTTTTAATTATTTTTCTCTTTGAGAATTAAAATATTTTATTATTATCAACACACAGATATAAAGTTGATATTGAATCCCAGATGGGGGTGATCAAGGCAAGAGACAGATGGAGGCACGTTGGAGAGTGGATCCAGCTGAGCCTTCACGCGCCGCATGAATGACTTAATGGGTCGTTGGGACCTGGACCCTTCTCCTATGAGTACTAAATAATGCACAACATAAGCATAAGGGTGGTGAATTGTAATTGTTGGGCAATGAGGAGAGAGTATTGGGTGAGACAGGGAAGTGAGGTATTGGCATCCTAGTTCAGGTTGTGGCTTGGGGCGAAAGTGCAGGGTGAGCTTGGTGAATGCGAACATGCATACAATTGGAACCTTTAGTCAATATGGTCATGGGATCTGGGGGAGGAATTCATTAGCAGGTGCAAGTGGGGTTACCGCTCTGAGCCTACAGAGTGTGGGCAGGGAGAAATCATCCCACCATCCTCAATCTGGTTATACCTTTGGTTTGTGGTTGTTCCTATGGAGAGGTGGCATGGTGGGGAGCACAGATCTTTGTCCCCTTACTGGAGTGGCTCGCCTAATTCTGGGAACAGTTATGTGCCCCTTGTTCACTGGCAAATTATGGTTATGGTTACGAAACTGGAACTAACTGCTTAGGGCTCCTTGGTTAAGGAGTGGTAAGGGATATGTTATTGTGTTTGGTTAAGATTCGTCTTGTTTGGTGGGTTTCACGGGGTAGGAAATTTCATCCCTGCGGTGGTGCAACCGGTGGTGGTGGTGGTGTTGGTTGCATGCCGAGACAAAGAGGACACGCCCGAAGGGGGGGGAGCTAGCCACCATATCAATGAACAGCTACACTAGGGAATGCCCAACTCAGACTCAGAGTCGACTGAGAGCCGCCATTTTGACACAGACATTGCCATGTCCCTAGGCTACTCCCCAGGCCACGTTGGGGCTCCAACCACCTTGGAATCCATAGCATCCAAGTGAACAATATCCAACACAACATGGACACTTTGATGGAGAAGAACTAAGATGACAAGAATGAACTGGTGGCTTACATTAATATCCTCTAGCATATGAAAAGTTAGCCCCAAGACTCCATAGATGACCTTCAAAGGTAGCTCCAACACACAAATGATCATCTTCGTGCTCGGGTGGAACACATCAACTATCATATGCACAAGGAGGTTGTGTTATTTTTTGCTCCTCCAACATTTTCCCCCAACCCACCCCGTCAGTGAGTAATCGTGAGATATGTTTTTTTGCTTCTTTTGTATCGGCAATAGCCAATGACAGGAGTTATCTTTGCCTCCTGACAGGCTTATTGCTATTAAGAGAAAGGCCCATGCCAACTCTTAAGCCTACTACTCAGCCTTGTGCAACAATAGTGATGTATTTTGATGGTGTGATGATGATGTATTTTTCTTTTGAAGTTATGATAATAGAACGATGTTTTCTTTTACAGACAAAAATAAAATAAAAATTATATTGAAATAAATTAATTAACATGAGTATTGAAATAGCTTCTATAAGCTTTACATTAAAATATTTTTAAAAATATAAGAACCATGTATCTCCTTCACACTAACAAAAATATAAGTTGTTTTTTCTTTTTACTTTACCTTTCTCTAAAATTGACATGAAATAAAGTTAGTTCATATCGAAATATTTTATTTATCTTATAGTAGAGTGAAATATTTTTTACCACATCTCCTTTATACTGGTTGTAATATATTATATATATATATAATATTTATATATATATATAATTATATATATATTATATACACTAGACCCACAAGGTTTTATAACCAGTGGACCTATGGCAAGGAATACCATAACGAATGCAAGCATTTCACCGTCAATCTAAAACCCATAAGCTATATCCGGTTGTAATATTACTAATAAATCAAAAAAACAATATTTTCATAACTATTTTTTACTAAGTTATAATACTTTTATTTAAAATTATCTAAAAATATAATATTCATTTCTTTTTCATTATTAACCTACATTATTTTTATTTAAATAATATTTTTTTTATTTAAAAAAAATATATGTAAATTCAAAGATTGGACACCATTAAAATCCACACATTCCCCTCACATTAAACTATAAATACACCTTTCAACATAAAAAAAATTAAAAACTATATTATTTAATTATTTTATTTAAATTAAAATAACTTTACATATAAATATCAACTCAAAAAAGATATTTATTAATTTTTTATTTAAATTATTTTCAAAATCCAATGATTCACTAAACATATATTAGCAATTACTTGAGAACGAGATCCTTTCCTCGTAAATTATCATTATAAAAGTTGAGGAAGCGGTAATGGAAAGTGTCGAGATCAAATGGATTTATAGTGGAATTCATATAGCATATATTTGAAAATTAGGTTTCGAGGGAGAGATATTTTCATCATATGACAAACAAGTATTTGACTCTGTTTTTCAATGATTATTTAAAGTGTCTAGATCCCCAAATATAAATAATGCTCTAAGGTGAAATATCGCCCTTTTCACCATCTCCCTAGCCAACAACTCTCACCACTTTTTTCCTTTTCTAGATTACACTTGGAAGAAGTCCCCAACCAACACCTACCACCACTTTTTTTCTTTTCTGGTTTACACTTGTAAGAAGTTGTTTAGAACTCCTAAATAATAATATAAATATGATTATATTTTCTTTTACTATATGTATATCTCATCTATTATTTAATTAATCGTTATTTGTATTTTCACATTAAATTAATTATTTTATACTTTATCTTATTTTAAATTATATTTAATTAATAAAATTAATTCAAATTTTCAGTTTACTTATGTTTGATTAAAAATAACTATGTTTATATTTTTAAAATTTTAACATAAACTAAAATTCCAACCAACCTATTTTTAAATTAATAATTTTTATTTGTTTTCGAAATCTTTTATATGAAGTTTATATAAAATTATATATTATAGGAAGTTATTTAGAACTGCTAAGTAATAATATAGAATATGATTATATTTTCCCTTTACCAATATGTATATCTTCATTTATTACTGTTATTTGTGATTTCACATTTCATAATTTTAAATATTATTTATTTACCTTTTATTCTTGATTTTATCACATTTATATTTAATTAATGATAATTAATTCAATTTTCATGTATTTATTATCTCATTAAAATTCACTAATAATTTATTATTTTATTGTTTTATAATAATATAAAATTCGCAACCTATCTATTAATATTAATTTTTATTTTTATTTTCAAAATCTTATAATTTAATAATATATTTCTTATTTGATATTTTAAATCAAGCTATTTCGTACTATTTGAGTTATAAGTCATTTTTTAAAATTACGCTTACTATTCAAAGATAAATTGGTCGAAAAAAATTAAATATGGAAATTAAATTTATGAAAAAAATTTCACCAAGATTAATATAAAAAAAAGGTATAGTTTAATATAATAGAAAATAGTTTTTTTTGAATTCACTCAAATTTGACAATATAATTTAAATTTTTCTTTTTGTTTAAAGTATGTTTTTGAATGCATAAATAAATTCAATACCGAATCCGTACTCAAATTATGTAGATTTAATTATTTAAACTCAAATTAAAAAAAATAAATTATCACTTAGAAAAAACCATTTCATTTATAAATTAGATTACACCTATAAACAAAATAAAAACATCTTCAAAAATATTTTTACTAAAACTAGGATAAAGTAAAGAAAGAATTATTTTCAAAAAGGGAAACATAAGGAATAAATTACAATTTGTTGGGCAATTAGAGTGGGCTCACACGACTTAATACCTTCAAATATCTGGCACATTATGTGAGAGTATACGAACCACTTTTACTTTTTCGAGAACATACTTCGAACATTTTGGACATTGCGAGTATAATGAGTACCTAAGCCCGTGAAAAATCTGGCATATTATGTGAGAGTATGCATAATACTTTTATTTGAAACAGTCGACAAAAACTCAAAATATAATTAATACCAAAAAATGTCCCCATCGGTCATTTTTATAAGTTTCTTTTATTAAATTTTAATATTACTAAAATTAAAATTATATTTATTTTAAAGTTTAATTAAAGTTTTATTATATTATATTTATCTTAAACTTAAATTATATTTATATTTACTTATATTTTAGTTATTTAAATTAATTAAGATATACTTAAATTTCTTTAAATTGCCATTTCCTTATTAAAATTGTAACATTAAAAAAAGATAGTTGATTAACCTCTTATTATTTAGACTTTTGCAGGTTGGTGGGATGACTCAATCTATTCATTAGTAAATAAATGAATAATATATATGTTTTATTCAAATAAATTAATAAATGTATATGTTTTATTTAGGGATTTTTAATTAGTTTTATTTCATTAGAGGTAGCTTCTTATAAGGGAAAGGGCATTATTAAAAATTTTATTTAGAACAAAATTATATTTAACCTTGAAACAAAATTTAAAATTGTTTGACTAGTTATTTGATGTTGTTTTTCATGTATGTAAAGAAATATTTTCACTGCCCTAGACTTAAAGATATCTCCCAGGAGTGAAATCATTATTGTTTACTTGTAACTCATTTTAGGTGGCATATTTTTACTAAATAATAGTGAACTCACAATCACAATTAGAAAAAGTAATAGTTGTACTCATTTAAGTTTGAGAATTGAGTTATGATATATTTTACCACATCCAAAAGCTTGGAGTTTTAAACACGTTGGACACTAGATCCTTTAAAATTTCTAATAACTACCACCTCAACACTGACAATGTCCACCTCATGAAGGTTTTTGAAAACAATGGTTACAGGGAGCATCAGATCCTCAAAGCTTTCTAGAAATCCATTAAAGGACCCAAAGCAAAGAATGACTCCAACAATCTTGTTGACAATGCCTACCCTCCCTTCATCTAGTGTACCACTAACAAACTTGCTCAATATTGGGAAATAATAACATTATTGGTTCCTTTAAACCTTTCAACCATATATCTAATTCCCTCAAGTCTATCAAAGACCCCATTTTCCCTTTGAACACGAAAGGTGTTTACTTAATCCCTAACTCTAATGGGAAACTAAATGTGGGTGAAATTGGTCTGTTCATAAAACTTAGAATTCAAGAACACTCTATTGATATTAAACATAATAGTTCTCATTCTTCGACCCTAGGTGAACATTTCCAGAAAAATAAGAACCATATATGTATTGATGATTCTAGTATCCTTTCTAAAGTTGCTCAATACCACCATAGAATGTTTTGGGAACCCTTTGAAATCGAGATGTGAGTTAGTCGAGTGTGTGGTAGCCAATTGTTGGATGTTCTTTTCGAAGTGGTGTTTTAAGGAAGACCTCAAACCAAATGAGATAGAATACGTCAAAGTATTTTTCCAGTGGTGGTTTAAGGCTAGCCACCATCTTTGGAACTTGGCTTGAAGTAGCTCCTAGAACAACTCCAAGTATGGCTAGAAACCAAATTCTTCAATGACACAGAATAGCTCCCTAATGATGATATAAACATGACCACAAACTGATGAAATGGTAGTTTAATGTTAACCAAAAACTATTGGAATTTGGCTATAAGGCTCAACGGTTCTTGGAACATTTCGAAAGTGAGAGGGAGAAAATATTTCCATAATGATCACAGTTGTAGTGTTTTTCGCACATTGGGATCAGATGCCCCTCTTCATTGATGACTATCCTTATAGTGGGATGAACTATCAGGGAGATCCTGACTTGCCACTTCTGCCCGGGTGAGCATGGGGACCAGACGGTAAGTATTAAGTTGTTATTTTTTATGGCACATTTAATATTTTTATCACATGTATATGGTATTGAGAGTAAAATATGTTGTATGAAGACATAGCATCATAAAACGACAAGATATGTAGGATGACCCGCAGCGCCTAGGGCTGCAGATTGGTGAACATCATCGTCACGACAGGGTTTAGAGGAGAGCGCACTACTCGCTAATCTACATCGTAGATTTGAGGTACTTTTGACTAGAGCTTTAGAGCATGGATGGCATGATTTAGACAATCGATACATGGATGAGTGTATCGTCCTTCCTTCAGAGCGGCGAGGTATCATGCGGTGCGTGGTGATGGTTGGTTAGGAGGTACGTGATCTATGTGCAGGTGGAGCAGACTGTTTGGCACAAGATCTTCCAAATAGTAACTAGATGTAGGGACATGTGGATCCCCTTTATTTTGATTTTGTAACATGTTATGGGCATGTCGGATGTATTTAGAGCTATTGGCTCCAAACATTTATATGACACGTAATATGATTATGCATTTTTATATGACGATGATGGTTTGCCATGTGCTATGTTTTATGGTTGTCTTCTGTGGTATACATGTGATAAATGTCAATCTAAAATATTCTTTGCAATGGTATCTACATAGTTATTTTGGGCTCTAAGAAAATGGTTGAAAGCAATGGTTTCAAATTCACATACTAACAACTTAACTCGTAGATATTTTCGAAATAGGACTTTTTTATGCACATGATACACACCATTTGATTACGTGACAAGTAGCAAGGAATCTAAACAAACATGAAGATGAAGGGTGCGATGAGCAAGGGCATCGACTAACAAACCTATCATTGCATCATATTCACCCTGATTATTGGTGGCAGATCCAATGCACATGCCATTCAAAAGGACTAGCATATGTAAGGGGGTAAAAATGGCCCAGGCGGCCAAGGTTAGATTCTCGGAGAAGCTACTTGCACTGTCGGCATGACCGATATATGGTGTGGATGATGGATTCGTTTGAAAGGTGAAAAAAAAAATAGTTGAAATGATGCAATCTCCCTGAATTCATGGCATAAATAAAGACACACAAATCAAAGGGATATGCTATGAGAGAAATTTCTTGAGGTAGACTACAATGGGAGAATTAGGAAAGAAATGGGCTTCAAAATCCTCCAAAGATATACCCTATAGCCTAAGTGTAGTGGTAATCAGGGGCAGACATAGCTTCCATGATGCCCTCATTAGACTCGAAGATGGGCAGATGGGAGGAAGATTGATTACATGATGTGGTGGCATTACCTGGTGCATCAACCTGAGAAATAAGGTTCACATATGCATCATCTTGGATGGTACACGACAAGATGGTATATGGAGGACCTACAAATGCTGAGACCTAGTATTCTGTGGAAAGAGATTTGGTAGAAACGTGTGGGGAAACCTTAGAAAGGTTTGCCTTCAAGGATCTCAAGGATGACCATAGGTAAAGGATATGGCCTGTGGTGTCCATCATCTCGATGTCGGGGTTGAGGGATCACGATGGTGGGACCAGGGTCCCACTGTTCTGGTTTCCTAGTGGTACCAGAAGTGACTTGTTGGGCATTAAATCCCCCCAAAGGCATGTTTTTGGCCTTAAAGCCCAAGTTTGACCAAATCTTGTTGTAAAAGCTTCATGAATAGTAGGCACGAGGTGCAAAAGTATGATAGAGTCACAGGGTTGTCCAACCAAGTTTTGTAATGTAATTTCGGCTCAATAGACCTACCCATGGTTTGCAGACTGTGGGATTGTATAAATAGAGTGAGGCTCTAAGAGTAAAGGAGAACTAACGAATAAGGAAGTCTAAGTCATTGAGTTGAAGTGTAAAGTGTGTATGTGGGTCGTAGAGTAGGAGAAGACTCTGCAACTAAGTGCGCAAAGCCCTAGTAGTATGTAGCTAAGTGTGAAGAGCCCTGCAACTGAGTGTGTAGGGCAAGTCAAGTCTGTAATTGTTGGATGAATCAATAAAGAGAAGTTTTGCTATAATTATGTGTATCTTTTCCTAGTTTAATGCATGATTGATATAGTTTGCAAATATACTATTTATTTACTATGCAAACTATATTAATGTTTTGTATTGTTAAGTAAAACTTAAGATGACTAAGTAGGTGAAGGTTCTTAAACAATACTGGAAGATAAATAAGATCTCGGGTAATAGCGCAGAGCGTGGCATAACCCCTGGTTAGGGCTGCGCGAAGGCAGTGTACCAGGATGCGAGGAATGGGAAAGTGTGTGAAGCCACCTATGTGTAGAGATAAACAAAGGAACAGTTAAACTCATTAGACATATTTAGGGTGCAAAAACTTGGTTCTAGCACCCTCCCATACTACTTTCGGTGAGACCTCAGTCCACGCTCCATGAACTGTTGTTAAAAGGGTCAATAGTACCGAGATTTGTTTGGCTAATTAACTCTGAACCTAGGTCAAACCCCAACAAGACAAAAAATGGTTCTGTTGCTGGGACTGGGATTTGCATAGAGATGTTAGATGTTGTGTCACTGGAATCTGACAAAGAAAGGAATTGAATATTGGTTGGATAGAAAGATTCATTAGTTCGCGGCGCAGGAAAACAGGAATCCATGACTACCAAAGGAAGAGTGGCTAGGTTTCTACTTGTATACGGAGATCCACCAAATTTTCTTTGCATCATTCCCAACTAAGTTGTACGAGTGGATCTTGAAGCTAGCATATAGCTATGGAAGGTGTAAACTAGACAAACCGATTGTGTGGACTCCAGAATTGGTGCGCAAACTAGAAGCATCGAAATATCCGATTGTGCACGCTATCGACCACTAGCTCGATCGTATCAGAGGAGGGTTCATCACCGAATTCATAGTAGATACTTTAGTCAGCTATAGCGAGGTAGAGCGAAACTTCCTTAAGGGACCACAATGTACGTACATTAAGTCTTTGAACACTTGGACTAAAATGCTACTATGTGAAAAGTAGGTTATGCAAATAAATTGATGTTTGGGGCTATGCGAAGTGGGAGAATCTATAGAAATGAAGGTAGCACAGAATCAGAGACTAGCCCCTTGATTTCACCTATGAGGAGGTGAAGAAGAGATCGCAAAGGTTTCTCCAAGAAGTGCGGTCAATCTGATAAGGCAGAGGATTCCGCGCAGACCACCACCAGTTTCACCATCTTCACTCCCGACTTCACCTATACCACCTTCACCACCACCGCAAAGTAGTATGGCTAGCATGATAAAGCTACCAGTGTTCAAAGGAGTAGGGAGTGAAGATCTAGACCAATTTTGGTTCGTGGTAACAGTTGTATGGGAAGCATAGGGTGTCACAGATGACAATATATAGAAGGCGATGTTGGTCAGCGCTCTATAGGATCATGCGCTAACCTAGTATATTAAGCATTCCAATGACAATCCAAATGCAGGGATAACAGATATCCAAACTACGTTGAACAAAGAATTTAGCAGACCAAAATCTGAGGCACAGTTCATCATTGAATTCAAGGAAATCACAATGCTACCAGACGAAACCTCATGGGAGTTGGATTAAAGACTGAAGTTCAATTTTCATGAAGCAAATATGACCTTAACAGATGGGCAATAGTACGAATTGTTTGTAGCATTGTTAACACTGCATCTATGGAACGTGTTGACACAACAAAGGCTAACCACTCAAGCTGAGTCTTTAGAGGTCACAATGAGATTGCACGAGACTCTGATACAAGATCCTAATCTAGGATTTTAGCAGATTCACGTGCAGCTGAAAAACTTGTGCCTGGAGATGCAGAGATTGAAACAAGACAAGACAACCCACCCAAAGATGCAAGATGAGGTTTGGTGCATAAAATGCAAGGGCCAGGGGCATGACAAGAACCATTGCCTGATGTTTGCGAATTACCTCATAGGAGGAGGACCAATGCCATTGAGACGAAAGACTCAAGTAGGACCAAGTGCGATGCCTACATTATGGTGCGTGATTTGTCAGATAGGAGGAAAGCATGCTACAGATAATTTCCATCTATTACAGAAGTATACAGAGAATTCACAACAGTTGTACTATAACTTATGTAGATCAGTAGGTCATGACGAGTGCACCTATAGAAGTTATGAGTTGATGATGGATCAGACTCCTACCTATAGAGTTTAGGCTGAAACACAGCCCCTTGATGAGAACGCAAGGATGGCACGAACTAGATTTCAGGGGCGCAGACGAGGCCGAGGTGGAATGGGACTAGGAAGAGGTTGCAAACAACTGATATGTTACAGTTGCGGAGAGCCAGGCCATTATGCCCACGATTGTACAAATCCAACATAGCCATCATGCTTGTATTGTACATTGTTTGATCATGATATAGATGACTGTCCAACACTGATAGTGAGTTTGCATGATAAAGGATCACTCCAATCTCCCCCGACTCAGAACCTACAAATGATGAGGGCTGAGCCATGCGAGGAAGACCCTAATGTAAATATCGTGCTCTGGAGTGGTATTACGACAGGGGATGACAAAGGAAAGAAACTTGAAGAAAGTACCTCGGTTCGCAAGGCTCCAACGAAGGAACGAGAATTTGATTTGGAGCACACTAAGGAGACCTTCATGGAAGCTAAGAGGAGCTTCATTGATGCCTCCACTTCAAGAAGTAAAGACAAACTAAAGCCAGAAATGGACCCATCAATGCTCACTACGTTCTTGGAGACATGCATGAAGCTGTTGTGCAATAGCAAGGCTATAAAGGGGTTGCAAGAACTCATAACTAGATGTGTTAGGACCATGCTAGGAGAATCGTGCGTAGTCTGAAAGCTTGGGAAGCACACGATGCAAACAGGAAGGGAGATGAGATTGACCACGTAGATTGGGGAATACAAGATGGACCAAGTGATTCTAGATCTAGGATCAAAAGTGAATGTCTTGCCAAAGCAGACATGGGAGTGCATAAGCAGGCCTACATTGCAATGGTCTCCCATCTAACTACAAATGGAAAACTAGTAGAAGATCCTACCTATGGGGAGATTGCAGGTAATTACAGTAGATAATGAAGGAGGAAGCGCACTAGAAAATTTCGATGTGATAGAGATTGTTGATGACAACAATCCATACCCTATGTTATTGGGAACAGATTGGGCCATTGACATGAATGGAGTGATGAATCTAAAGAAGCCCAAGATGATTTTTGAGAAAAAGTCACTATGCATAGTGGCACTGTTGGACCTTGCAGAAGGATCACGCTACATAGAGCCAGTGCGAGACAACGAAAATGATGATGATCTAGACTGCATCTACAAGATAATTGTGCATGAGCAAGACTCGGTAAATCCAACAGCGGATGGCTGAATCTCATGGGAGCGCGAGAGCTCCTGTACATCAGATTCCGAGGAAGAGATAAAAAGATGGCAGAACTAGTTACACGAGATAACCACACTCAATTGTAACATGATGATGAGATTGTTGCACTATGTAACAACATAGATAAGGAATGTGGCTACATATGATGGGTTAGGTGAAGTGGAGGAGTTCTTGAACAAATTTGAAAGAGAAGTGTCGAAACAATAGCATTTCAATGCTCTAAAATGGGTACTGTAGGCTACTCCCGCAAGATGGTGGGGTACACACCAGAAGAGTTTTAAGGACTAGTGTGACTGTCGAAGGATGATGCACATGTGATTTTGGAAGCCTTTAATGCAATTAATAGACAAAATTGTCGAATGAACCACCCCATGCACCCACCTATCCAGGTGGATATAAGCATATGGTGTGAAACCTATACCAATCCACACCGTCCTTGTGGTAACAGATATAATTGAAAAGTAGATGCGGGAAAGGCAATGGCACAAATGACCCCTTTGGTTGGGACAACAAATTATGGAAAGGCCAAGTGCATAGAAGAATATCCATGCAAAAGCTTTTAACAAAGTACGTGAAGCACTGAACACCGTCGACAATGTGAAGCTAACTGATTAGGACCTACCCGTACCATCGGTTCTTTAGGCTTAGAGAACCGCGTGCAAAAGCCTGACTGCGTAGGCATTGCCAAGGCTGGAGTATAAAGCAACCATGATAAGCCCTATAGTACATGAAGAACTTAGATTATGCATGATGGCACCGATAGATATGACGGTTAGCGAAACGATGGAAGAAGAAATCCAACAGGGAAATCTCAGACTCCAAGAAGTTGAAGAAGAAAGGATACAATTAATGAAGAAAAGCGCTCTGGTGGACGCAGAAATTAAGAAGCTAGAGGATGAGATAAAGGAAGATTTTCTCAAAAAAAAATCAGGGTGATAGGGCTTGACGCATACAATCACAATGATAGGTTTAAGGCCTATTGTTGTGAATTGATCAGTTCGATGCCTTGGCTTGGACCACACATTGCTAAGCAGGGTAACATGTTGCAGATGGTAATGTGTGTGATGTCGACTGTAATAATAAAACGTGGGTATTCTCGAGGAAACATGATGGATGAGAGGATGAAAATCTCCATAGGTAGTGTGACCACCTGACTAGCGAACGGAAAAATAGTCTTAGAGCTCTAGGTAGTTGAAAGGGAGTGTGGAACTATAAACTATTCTACTTGGGAGCTATGCAATGTTGGAGCTGTGCGCAGAAGCAAAGAGTTGCAAGGTCTGTGACTGTGCCTGGTGGGCAGAGTTGCCATGAGGGTTGGCCAGAAAGTGACCATTGAAGTCAGTATTCACAATGGGATGCTCGACTTGAGGCCAAATGGAGTGAGTGGGAGGCATTTAAGATGCGGTTTATGGGTAAGATTTGGGAAAATATGCCACCAAGGGAGCATTAATGAACCAGATTTAGGGGTAATGGTCGAATTCTAATTCAAAAAGCACTATAAAATAAAAAGGGCTACCCAGCAAATAACACTTGGTGTTTTGCAAATTGAGCTATGGAGCAGAGCCCTAATTGTTGTGTTCCGAGCATTAATTGAGCCCCTGAGTTCGCGAGTGCACAATTTCTTGAAACATAGAATGGCATCGGTTTAGGATGTTATGGAGATAACCCAAATTACCACTAAGGAGGCCACGTAGGCCCATACTATCGGGGATGCTACGAAAGGCGTCAAGATTGTGGCAGAAATCTCAAAATCACCATGCATGCCAAGACCCAAAAAGGACAAACAAGCAATGGTTCCCGTACGTGTGTCCCTGTGAAACCCACTGTGACCCAAGCTATCAATGGAGAAGAAGGGGAAACCCATCCACATAGAGACCGATGAAGAAGAAGAAGACCTAGAGGATGTTATCATGACAAAGGATGAGGATGAAGGCATGGAGGAGGACACTCAGCTCACACACCCTACAAAAAAATTTCCCACCTATGTCCCCCCACGGAAAGGGAAGGCTAAGGTCCCCAAGGACCTAGACGAGACCAAGAGCTTGCTCCAGACCCCACTCCTACATGACAAAATTATATTCGAGGGCACGCACCTAGGATGCATGCCGAGCCTGAAATTCAAAGAATGGGACCCCGTTGACCACGAGAAGCTCCCTCATCTTGACACTAGGCACCTTATGAAGCCCAAGCAAAATGCCATGGCAGGGGTTACAGAACTAGAGCTGTGAAAGTGGTTGTGTGGAGTGGAAAATGTGGGGCTACTAAATCTGCTCTGGGTGTTGCATTTCCACTGCACCTAACCATTTTCATCATCATGCAACTTCTCTGCCTCGTGCATGATGGGCGTTTGTGGCTGGAGGAGCCCATCCCCATCACGACAAACTTGATCCACTACATATCCTAGCTTCCATGCAAAAGAGAGGAACCTATGGACATCTCGGAAGGGAAAGGCAGTGACTTGTCCATCGTAGAGGCCGTGAAGAAAAGGTACAAGTTAGGAAAGAAGAAGAGCGGCTATGCCATCTCTAGCATCAAGAAGAAAGTAGTACGTGTGGTGACCCAAATCCTGGCAGGAAAGGTTATGTGCAAGTTTTGCGCAGACGAAGTACCCGTGCTGCTGGTAGCATTGTCTGAGCAGTGCATGGAGGGGGTCTTGTTTAACTAGTCTAAGTTCCTTTGCAGGGAGTTTTAAAAAAATTGCTACGAAGATCAAGAACAGGGAAAAATGTTCTACTATGCATGACTTCTACTATCCATAGTGCTCGTGGTAGAGGAATTACCTGAGGATAGTCAATTCACCATAATTGACAGGGACTTTCTAAAGGCCACGAAGTATGCTTCAGTCTGGGCCACAAAGGATGCTAAGAGGATCTGCGATAACAAAATATTCAGGGTGTTCATAGAGATGAACCTCATAATGGGGATCAACCGTAAGCCATGGTTGTCATCGACTGTTTACAACAGTCTGTAGTGTATTGCAGAATTCAAAGCATACATGCATAACATTTATATCAGAGTGCACAAGGATCCGACCAAAAAGTGGATAAAGCTACCTTTCGTAGCCACAAACGACATCATTTTGAACATATTAGAGGCATGGCCACCAGAGTGGCACGCCCCAGAAATCATGGAGATAGAGAAATTGGCGGCACAGAGAAAGAAAGAAGAGGCCAAGCTATGCATCATACAGTTGACCAAAAAGCGAAAGAAGGAAGTAGTGGTAGCAGAAGTACGGGCAGTGTGGGACACTACATAGAAAGCAACTAAGCAGGAAAAGGCCGCAGTAGCAACAGCAGCACAAGAGGTAGCCGTGAAGGAGGGTGATGGTCAAATGATGCCTACGCAAGGTTAGGAAGCAGAGGAAGCAGAGACAAAAGAGGGAGGTGCGGGCCCACAAACCATGTCGACACAATCAAGCGCCAACAGCCAACAGAGCAGGCAGGGTCACATAAGAAGGTTAAGGCATCAAACTTGTCTATTGACCTGATCACCCTAATCGAGGGTGATCTGCACAATAACGGTGAGACGATGCGCAATGTCGCTAATGAGGCTCTCCAAGATTTTGTGCAGGAGAACCAGATTGCGTTGGGGGCCCTCAGAGTGCAGTTGTAGGAATTATAGGCACATCCTCCTCAGGTTGGTACCCTTTCGACTAGCCTCACAGTGGGCTCAACAACAGCAGAGCAAATGTTGTGTGTGCAGATAATGAATACCATAGTGCTGCCAGAAGGGGCACTAATAACATCAAATGAGGCTAACAGACCTACGGTTAGTGCATTGAAAGGTCTTGATCTCAATATGGATGCAATATGGATGCACTTCCGCAAGAAACCTTATATGTTTTACAGGATGGGATAACTACAAAGCTGCGCGCTAGGAAGAGTCATACACTACAAGTCCTCAGTGAGTAGAAAATCAATATGGAACAACTAAGCTTACAACGCGATGAAGTGGTGTCGCAAAAAAAATAGCTAGTACAGGCAATAGATGATGCTTGCCAAAGCGTCCTAGAGTTGGCCATCCCACTAGACATGCTAGTAGAGGCGCAGATCCACAGGTTAGTAGCAGAGGTCTGCAAGGAAAAGGAATAAATGACAAAGGTTCAGCTGGAGCTGAACCTTCAGATCATCGAGCTGCGATTGAAGGCACAACCATCCACCACCTGGAAGTCAAATAATAGTGTGCTAACACTATCACAGCGAGACTGGACGAGATTGGCGGTGCAGTGTGAGACCGCACCAATATGTTGGAAGTATCACTTGAGGTCCTCACAAATCTGTAGGAGCAATCCAACATCCAACATTTAGAGACAGAGGCACAGGAACTCCAACAGAAGTATGACAGTGTCCATGGTACTGCATAGACAGTGGTCCTGATGTAGACGCTAGCGTGGATGCAACATGCTAAAGCACTGAAAGAGCATGTGGATGCAGCACAACACAAGGAAGTAGTCCTAAAGGCATGTGTTTAGCCTTGGATCGACGAGGCCTTCATCACCATTGCATAAATTGAAGGCAAGGTCGAACAAATGTAGGGGTTGCATGCATTGATGCAAAGAGGCACTCCCGACCCGGAGGTTTCAGAGAAACATATGTAGCAGATCCAACAAGGAGCAGCTCAATGCACTTTTGACCTTGCTGTAATTCGAGAACACTTGGAGGGACTCTACGCAAATATCTCCGCACTGACAAAGCGACTTGAGGGTGAGTCACGATGTTTGTGTTGTGGGCCTGTTGGGCATGGAATCTCCCCAAAGGCATGTGTTGGGGCTTAAAGCCCAAGTTTTGACCAAATCTTATTGTAAAAGCTCTGCAAATAGCGGGCACGAGGCGTGAAAGTATGATAAAGTCACAGGGTTGTCCACCCTAGTTTTGTAATGTAATGTCAGCTAGATAGACCTACCCATGGTCTGCGGACCATGGGATTGTATAAATAGAGCGAGGCTTTAAGTGTAAAGGAGAACTAACGAATAAGGAATTCTAAGTCATTGAGTCGAAGTGTAAATTGTGTATGTGGGTCGTAGAGTAGGAGAAGGCTCTACAAGCTGAGTGCGCAAAGGCCTAGTAGTCTACAGCTGAGTGCACAGTCCCCTGCAGCTGAGTGCACAGAGTAGGTCTAGTCTGTAACCATTGGACGAATCAATAAAGAGAAGTTTTCCTATAATTCTATGTATCTTTTCCTAGTTTAATGTATGATTGATATAGTTTGCAAATATACTATTTAGTTACTACACGAACCTATATGAATGTTTTGTATTGTTAATTATAACTTAAGACACTTAGGTAGGTGAAGGTGCTTAAACAATACTGGAAGATAAATAAGATCTTGGGTAATAGCGAAGAGCACAGCACAACCCCTGGCTAGGGTTGTGTGAAGGCAGTGTACCAGGCTGCAAGGAATGGTAAAATGCGCAAATCCACCTGTGCGCACGGACAAACGAAGGACCAGTCGAACTCATCAGACATCTCCAGGCTACGAAAACCTAGTTCTAGCACCCTCCCTTACTACTTCGGGTGAGACCTCAGTCTACACTCTATGGATTGTTGCCAAAAGGGCTAGTAGTACCAGGATTTGTTTGGATAATTAACTCTGACCCTGGGTCAGGTCCCAACAAGCCAACACCATGGGTAGAGGAGCAGGTATTCCACTATGAGTGGATTCATATTCGTAAAGCACCTTAAGGCAATCATGAAATTCATTGAGACGAGGAAATAATGGGAATATTGACCATGATGATCACACAAGTCACAAGGGTGATTTGTGCACAACGTTCTAAGTTTCTTGGGTGGACACAAAAATTTAACATTGACTTCAGGGATATTTGACTCAGTGAATATTTCATGAGCAAAAGGTTTGAGATAAGGAAGCTTTGGACAATTATTGGTAGCGTGCCCAACAAATTTACACAAAGCACATGGAGGTGATGACTTTGGGGCCTTATGGGCTAAACAAGCTTAGGGAGCCTTGCCCTTAGGTTCTTTCATTTTAGATTTCCCCTCGTGTCCAGATTCTTTTGCAATAGGAGTTGGTTCATGTTTAGGTAGTGATGGAACTGAAGCAGTGGCAAGGGCCATAGGGAGTAGTTGAACTGGGGTCAAAGCATGATAAGGTCTTAGCCGTTGAGGAGGAATTCTAGCACAGGGATTTATGTACCATACTGGGATCCCCAAACTCATGTTAAGAAGGACCAACAAAGACATGATAGGGACAAAAAATACTCTCAAAGGGGGAAATAAGAAGTTATTTGGCCTGCAGGGTAATGTCCTGGCGGAATAGCTCCTAGATTATTGAGACTTGGAGGAACAATCCTTACTGGAAACATAGGAGAGGAACCCACAAACAAAGGAGATTCTGGGGGATGGATCCAGAGGGCTTAGCTGGGATGGCAACAACAGGGTGTTGAGGAGCTAGTTGTTGATTGGATGTACCAGATTGCTTGAGAGCAGCGCGTGATGCTTGTGACATGCAAATAGTCATAGAGTTAGGCTCTGAGATGGTAGGGGGAGGACCAACGAAAGCTTGCAACAATGAGGAATCTTTATAGACTCCTGGTGAAACACTAGTGTGATGAGTTGAGGACTTCTTACCTGACATTGATGAGATAATGGACTTGTGGGAGGTCATAGATTTCAGATTGTACTATGTCAAACTGATAAGTGATAATGATGTTTGCTTCATGGGGGAAACACATCTTGCGAAACACCGTAGAAGCAACGACTGACATGGCATATTTGTAATTACAACCTAAGACAATGTTGTAATCTGAAGGGGCATCAATAACCTCAATATCTGTGTGGACAATCTTACTTGTAAGGGTCACTGGACAGTTGTGGTACATGCCAAGGGGCTGGGAGGATTGTCCATCTGAAGCACACAAAGTGATGGTGGAGGGTGACAAATCAGGTGACTTAAGTTGTTTCCAAATGGCAGCAGACATCACACAGGTGGATGCACCTTTGTCAATAATGCATCGGGAGATGATGGCATTATGAACTCGGACTGGTATCTAGAATGCAACAGATGAAGGAAATGGGGGGTGTTCTTATGTATCAATAGGGAAGACAATCAAACAATCATAAGAAGGATATATTGCACTAAAGGTAGTTAGTAGAGATTTCTTTTGAGATGATCATGACTAGAGGGCTTCCAACATCGAAATGGTAGCAGGTGATTGTGCCAAGTTGTCTACTAAACTATATGTATGGGAAGCTCGGTTAGAAGTGACATTATGATGTAATGGTCCCTTTGGGATCTTGGGAATGGCCTCAATTTTGGGTTGATGGATCTATAACAGACTATTTGGTGTTGTAAGAGGCTCAACAAATGCTTTGGTTTTGAACACTGTGGCAAACAAATTCGATGGCTTGTCATATTGACGTGACCGAGCTTTCAAGTTGATATTAGAGGGATTAACCTCATCAAAATTCATCATAAGGATCTGGTAGTCATGAGGACCAGAAGGCTGGGGTGGATGGGCTGCTTGACCTGGTTGAGGTTGAGCAACAATAAATCCTTATGAGCATTGCTGGTTGAGATGGTGTAAGATTCTGAGGTGATTGTTGACCTCTAGAAGCTGATTGAGCTTCCCACATTTGACACATCAAGGGTAAGAGAGGAAACTCTTGTGTATAATGGCCATGTACAAAACAACATGCACAAGGTTTGTTCATATGAATAACCTTGTTCTTCTTGGGCAGACTACCTTGTTGCTAGTTGTTGGTGTTAGGTTTGGTCCCCTGGGGTTCACTAGGTTGACTACCTTGATTACCCTGGTTACCCTTGTTACCCTTCCCCTTATTCTTTTTCTTCAAATTTTGAGGATTGGTCGCACTCTATTGTGCAAAAACTTGACCTTGAGAGGTCCGTGGCTATTGGGGCTAAGGATGCATGGGAGGTCTCGGTTGTGCATAAGGAGGAGAAACAATTTCTTAGAAAAGTTGGGGCCCTGAAAACATGTTGCTAGCAGGAGGGGCATGAGTGTTAGAGGAACTCATGCCTCCTTCTGGATAGTTGTTAGGTCCCTATAATACTAGTGATTCCCCCTTTACTAGTTTCATTATATACCTTATTGTTATTGATGTGCACCTATTTCCCCCATATTTTTATTATTGTGCCCCATAGAAGCCCACTATTATTATCTTTGTGGCCTTATATTATTATTGTTAGGTCAGCTTTGGTTATATTGTGATCCCTTAGTCTCCTATATATAGAAAGGATGTTTTGTCATTTGTATCATCCAAGAATTGTTAATTTGTGTAATGTAAAGGAGGTGTCTTGCTTGAAGAGGCTAGTTTGTAAGTCATTGATCAATATTTTCTATCTTTCTATGAGCTGGTTTCATAACATTTGGTATCAAAGATTTGGATTCTAGGGTTTCACTACTCCAAATAGGTCATCATGGTATTTTTGCTATAACTTTTTCACTACGAAGTTTCAGAAGCTAAAAAAGCCCATTTGAGAAGAAATCAGTCTAAACCATGGGTCTAAATTTTAGATATTTTCTTGATATATTTTCGGAGCTATCATCTAGGGAAGTTAGGGTTTTTGCAAACTCCAGAATTTCATCTCAAACAGGTCATCGTGGAAGTTTCACTATAATTTTTTTCTATGAAGGTTCAGACTTTGAAATTAAAACCCATCTGAGCCAAAATTATGGTGAAGCTTGGGTCTGAATTTTAGATCTTGTCTCGCTATATTGTTGGAGATATAATCTGAGGAAGTTAGGGTTTATGCAAACTCCTGAATTACATTCTAAACTGGTGACCTTGGGAAAATCATGATAACTTTCTCTTTAAGCATCATATTGAACTTTCGTCAGAAGCCATAGAAAGAGGACGGACTATACTTTTTTATGTGTTGCTTTCAGGTCTGAAGGTCGAAATAGTAACACATGGTAGTTCATAGAAGTTATCTCTATTGAATAAGTATATAAGAAGGTCATCTTGGGAGGTGGGGCATAACTCTTTCTTGGAGAATCCATTTTTTATTAGACTAGTGGAATTAGAAAGAAGGCATAGTGGGATATGGCAGGTCACAATTTTAGACCTTGGAGATTTGAAATTATAGAGTTACATTTGTTCAATATCGAGCTCCTACAAAGTGAAAAATATGTGTAGTTTTTATTTTTATTTTTTCAGAAGTTTGGTTTGAAAAAATAGTTTGAAGGAATTCAAAGACCATAGTGAAACAATATTATTAGTAATTTATGCCTTGAAGAAAGAAAATGGAAACACCTAGTAAGAAACCTGAAAGCTCTAGCATGACTCAGGAAGAAGAGGAAGAAATGCAACATGATATATCAAAATTACGAGAACAAGTGCAACAAATTTCACTCACACAAAAAGTGACAGAAGCTAAGATGGATGGTTTAAAGAAAGACGTAGAAGCTAAGATGTATGGTGTGGAAGTTAAGGCATATCGTTTAAAGAAAGGCGTAGAAGCTAATATGAATGACATGGAAGCTAAGATGGACAGCATGGAAGCTAAGATGGATGGCGTCGAAGCTAAGATGGATGATTTAAATAAAGGCGTGGAAGCTGAGATGGAAGATTTGACAAAAATTCTACAGGAAATGCTTTCTAATGGCCAAAGAGTAGTAAAGGAAACTCATGATGAGAACAAAATAATTGTTGATCATGATTTCATAGACTCTAACATTAGATCGAAGTACCACCATGTTCCCAATATCGATATCAGGAAGTTTGATGGCAACGATCCCACAACATGGATACTACAGATGGAGTAATTTTTCGATCTCCATAATGTCTGAAAAACACAAAAGGTATGCACTACAAATTTATATTTGGAACCAAATCAGTTTGTATGGTACTGACGGCTTTTCTCTTATAAATGAATTGTCACTTGGGCTATTTTACGGATGAAATGATAGCATATCATGAGGATACAAAAGGCAACAGTTGTTTTAGACAATTGATAAATCTTAAACAAAAGGGTTCAATGATGGAGCACATTGATGACTTCCAAAAATTGAATATAAGGGTAAAAGATATTTTGGAGGAGCATAGGATTGATGTGTTCATAGGGAATTTAAAGGATAACATCCAACATGAGGTTCACCTTGGGAACCTGGTTCATTGGAGAATGCATTTAGGTTGGCAAGAAAAATGGAAAGAAAAATTATGGCAACAAGGAAGCCTACCACTCACAATCTTAAAGATGGAAGTGTTGTTGCCCCTAGCCATCCACAACCTACAATTTTGACACTACAACAATTGGAAGAAGAAAGAGAAAAAGGGCTTTGTTACAGTTGTGATAGAAAATACACTAAAGGTCATAAGTGTGCTGAGAAGAAATTCTTTTACATAGATTTTGAAGAGGAGGAAGAAAAGGAACAATAAACGTCAAAAGAAGAGGATATACACTAGGAGCAAACCCTAGAGAAAGAATAAATGAATATGAGCATATCTTATAATGCATTAGCTAGAATTACCACTCCTCAAACTATCAAGATAGAAGGGCATATCAAGAAGAAAAAGGTAATGGTGTTGATTGATTCGGGCAGTACCCATAATTTTATTCATTGTAAGATAGCCAAGGAATTGAAATACTTCCTATTTCTACCACCAGAGTTTCATTTGATGGTTGCAAGTGGAGGAACCATAACTTGCTCAAGAAAGTGCCATAATATCAAGCTATCCATGGGAAAATATGTATCGAGTAGCCCAATGCTTTCCATTCCAATGGGTGGTGTTGATGTTGTACAAGGAGTCTAATGACTATAATCTTTTGATACAATAGCTTTTAATTTTCAAGAACGTTTCATGAAATTTTCTTCATAAGGAAAGGAAGTTGTATTAAGGGGTATCGCAGGGAAGCTGGGAAGGATAATCAACTCTAACGGAAGGACAATGCTTCTAAATAAATAACAATGAGGCATAATTGCACAATTATGTTCACTAGAGGTTCCCACATCAAAATCATCTATTTCTCTAGATCTCCAAAAAGTCTTAGACTATCATTCCAAAGTATTTGAGACTCCCAAAGGCCTCCCACCTATTTGTGATCATGATCATGCTATTCATTTCATTCCAGGAAGTATTCCTCCAAACATCAGGCCTTATAGATATCCATATGCCCAAAAGATTGAAATTGAATGTATGGTTGCATGAATGCTAGAGGCTGGTATAATTGAACCTAGTCAAAGTTCTTTCTTTGCTCCAATGGCATTGGTTCACAAGAATGGTGGATCATGGCACATGTGTCCAGACTATAGGGAGATTAACAAGCTCATTATTAAAGATAAATTTCCCATTCCTGTCATTCATGAATTATTGGATGAATTGCATGGATCAATTTACTTCACCAAGTTAGATCTTCATTCAGGATATCATCAAATCAGAATGAAGACTAAGACATTCCAAAAAAAGCATTTAGAACTCATGAGGGTCATTATGAATTTTTGGTCATGCCTTTTGGTCTTAATAATGCACCTTCTACATTTCAAGGTTTGATGAATTCCATTTTCAAAACCTTCCTTATAAAATTTTTGTTAGTATTTTTTGATTATATACTAATATAAAACAAGTCTTGGAGGATCATGTTCAACATGTTGACAGGGTGCTAAAACTATTGGAGGATAAACATCTATATGAAAAAATCTCCAAATGTTTCTTTGGAGTACAAGAAGTGGAATATTTGGGTCATATTGTATCTCATGAAGTTGTTAAGGTAGGCCCTAGCAAAATTAATACCATTAAGAAATGGAAAATCCCCACATCCATAAAGCATCTATAATGATTTCTATGCTTGACAGGGTATTATCACAATTTTCTTAAGAATTATGGGACAATAGAAGCACCTCTAACAACATTATTGAAGAAAGATGCATTTTCATGGACTCTAGAAGCAACGAACGCCTTTGAATATCTTAAGGAGGTAATGTGCCAAGCACCGGTCTTCGCTACACTGGACTTCACAAAAACCTTTATTATGGAATGTGATGCCTCAAGAAATGGAATTGGTGTTGTTTTAATGCAAGAAGAAAGACCAATTTCTTTCGAAATTCATCCAATCAAAGGAAAGTATTTACACAAAGCTATTTATGAGAAGAAAATGTTGGCAATAATACATGCACTTAAGAAATGTCAACCCTACCTAATGGGAAGACACTTCAAGGTAAAAATAGATCATTATTGTCTTAAATACTTTTTAGAACAAATATTATCTTCATAAGAGCAACAAAAATGGGTCACAAGGATGTTGGGTTATGACTTTGAAATCATCTACAAAAAAGGGAAGCAAAATGTTGTGGTAGATGCACTCTCAAGAAAGGATGAGGATGTGGAAGCATTTCTTTGTGCCATTTCTATTATCCAACCAGATTGTATAAAGGAAGCAAGGGATGAATGGAAGTATGACGAAGAAGTGTGGGCACACATTCAAAAGCTACAATAAGATCCCAGTCTGAAGGAAAGAGTGTTATCCCAAGTCTGAAGGAAAGAGTGTTATCATGGTGGTAGTTGATAGACTTACCAAGTATGCACACTTTTGTGCATTATCTCATCCATTTAAAGCAAGTACAGTTTCTACTGCATTAATGGAAACAATTCAAAATATACATGGAAACCCAAAGATTATTGTAAGTTACAGAGATCCCATTTTCATTGGAATTTTTTGGAAATAATTATTTTCTTGTCTTGGTACTCAATTAGCTCATAGCTCAGCCTATGATCCTCAATTTGATGGGCAAACTGAGATAGTAATTTTTTTTTTGGAAGGATATCTTCATTGCTTTTTATATAATAAACAAATGCAATGGGTCAAATGGGTGCCTTTCGCTGAATGGTGGTATAACACTTCCTTCCATATTGCAACAAAAATGACCCCATTTATGACACTTTATGGATTTCATCCACCATCCATCACATCATATTTAAGAGAAAATCCTAAGGTTGAAGCAATGGAAGATCACGTCAAGCATCAACAACAAGTTCTCCATCTCTTAAAGCATAACCTCACCTTGGTGCATAATAGAATGAAATAACATGCATATCAACATCACATCGAAAGAAGATTTGATGTAGGTAATTGGGTATTCCTACGACTACAACCACATAAACAAATGCCCCTCAAGTAAGCTATGAAGGATAATAAATTATCACCAAAGTATTATGGTCCATACAAGGTGTTGTAAAATATAGGTACTATGGCATTCAAATTGGCGCTCCCTACAGCTTTCCGAGTGCACCGAGCTTTTCATGTGTCATGCTTAAAGAAGGTTATAGCTGACAAGCTCCCAGTTCGAATGATATTTCTAAAAATTGATGAGAAAGGAAAAATCATATGAGAACTCAATAGCTACGAAATCGATCAATTTCAGAGTATCCATTAAGTCGAAGAACTTACCCTTTGAATATTCCACATGGGAGGGTGAGAATTTTGTACAGAAGCATCCAGAACTACTCAAGCATTGAGGACAACACTTTTTTGAGGGAGAGGGCCATGTTAGGTCCCTATAATACTAGTGATTCCCCCATTACTATTGCCATTGTATCCCTTATTGTTATTGTTGTGCCTCTATTATCCCCATATTGTTATTATTGTGCTCCATAGAAGCCCACTATTGTTTTTTTTTTGTGCCCTTATATTATTATTGTTAGGTTGGCCTTGGTTATATTATGACCCCTTAGACTCTTATATGTAGAAAGGAGTTTTTGTCATTTGTATCATCCAAGAATTGTTCATTTGTGTAATGTGAACGAGGTTGCCACTTCAAAGAGGTTAGTTTCTAGGTCGTTGATCTATCTTTTCTACCTTTTTGTGAGATGGTTTCATAAAAATAGCCATAACTTTACTAAGTATATGGTGAAGGGTGTGAAAGGGTTGTGACGATACCATCAGTAGCACCTGCAGGAGGAAAGAGTTCTAGAATGATGGTATAGACATAACTGGATTATGCATAAATCAGGTCATAACTTAGAGCAGTTTGGAGAGCTTCTTCCTCTGTCTGAGGAAAATGGGATGTGAAATCCTTTCCAATGGGTGCTAAAAGGCTCTTGTTGGCTTATTGGGACCTGACCCAGGTTCAGAAGTTCTTAGCCAAACAAATCCCGAAACTACTGGCCCTTTTGGCAATAGTTTGTGGAGCATGGACTAAGGTCCCACCCGAGGTAGTATGGAAGGGTGCTGGAACCAAGTTTCCACACCCTGGGGATGTCTTGATGAGGTCCAAAAAGTTAACGCACTAACCCTACATGCTGCACTACTTCCACACAACCGTCTGTTTAGTGTAGCTATCCTCGTGTGGCTGAGATGACAAACGCAAATGTTCTTTACACTTTTTGTGCTTAGTATTATTACAGATCGTGAATTAAATTAAATAGGCCCAATACGTCCAGTTACCATTTAACATAAATAGACATGCGCACAATCATAATCCATAAACATATGCATAAACCAGAATATAGAAATAGATATGCAATATTCCCCAACCAACTTATCTTTATTAATCCTTTTCCAGTTACAATACACTTCCTACCCTGCACACACAGCTACAAGGATTTGTGCACACAACTATGGACTCTACCAAGGCTCTACACACATAGCTGCAGAGTCTACTCTTACTACTACCACCTACGACTTTGACTTATAGGCTTAGAGTGAATACCACATTTAGAAAACCATATCACTTCTTAAAATCGTATCTAGATCCCCTGTACACTTAGAGCCTTGCTCTTATTTATACATTCCCATGGTCCGTGGACCATGGGTAGGCCGACACATTATAGATTAATTTACGATATTTTAGGGTGGACTACCCTTAGACTTGACCCATTGCAATTCACGCTCTGTGCACTTCGTGGAGCCTTTATAATACCAATACCCAAAATTGTGGGCTTTAAGCCCAAAAACCATTATTTTGGGCATCTTCTACCCAACACGCCCCTAACACAATCATCGTGGCTCATCCCAAGTCACTTGTCAGTGTGGCTAGATGCGCTACCAAGGCTTCGCGGTCCACCATCCTTGTGAGTGACGCACTACGCTCTGTTGCTCCATCCTTGTCTCTTGCAACACTTGTTTAAGCTACTACTCCATTGCCCCTA
Source organism: Pinus taeda (assembly GCA_000404065.3). NCBI lineage: Eukaryota > Viridiplantae > Streptophyta > Pinopsida > Pinales > Pinaceae > Pinus > Pinus taeda. Next base: position 583,022 of record APFE030278632.1, read on the forward strand.
CTAATTTGCATAACCAATGATGCTCATTCTACTTTGCTCGGTTAAAACAAAGTGACCCCTCATAAGATTTTAGTTCTAGTTGAGATGTCAAAGGCATGATCTCTTTGTGCAAGAGCAGCAAGCTTGTGGTCTCTGGTCCAGTATACTCAATGTGTGCTAGAGCTTAGGTTGCATTTTTGCAAGAGACATGTTGTTGTCTGCGAGGTCCCAATATTCAAGTTTCATTGAGGGTACGTGACCCAAGGATGCACATTTCAACGGAATTTTATCTTTTATCCCAAGATTCACCATCACACCCTTATATTTCATAGATCGCTTACCATACCATAGGTTTCATGGTGACGTCCAAACTAGTCTTGCTATCTGCCTGGGAATTTTTGCTACATTGCCCACCACTGGCATTGGGCTCAGCATGGTGGCCTTGGTTGTTGGCATTACGCTATCCCAAAGGTCTTGCATCTCTTTTGGTAATGTTGCAACCACTGGGCTTATTCTCAAAGCATTGAAGTTGGATGTGCCCATATCTATCAGATAGTGCGATAACTCAAGTCTCAATGTGCCATGGTTTGTGCGGTGGATAAGCAGCTGTGATTTATAGGCTTGTTGATTTTCAAATTCAGTCATTCCATCCTTTTCTATCTCATCAATGCAATACTGCCGATAGATCATTTCAAATCCAATTCTTACTCCATGTCTTAATTTCCCGCCGTCCACTACTCATTGTCTTAAATTGACCATCTTTTCATGAACAATGACTTGAACGGTCACTTTCTAGCCTATCTACGCAATAGCAAAGCCCTTTATGCGCGGCCGTGATTCCTATGATAGACTTAGCCTATGGGGAACCCTGCTTTCACGAAGCTTTCCTGCACAATTGTTTATAGTCCCGTACCTTCTTTCAATTACTTGGAGCGCTAAGACTATGCTCCAGTTGGTTACTCAAGTAGCCGGCCCACTCGTGTAGCGCTTTAGGCAACTTCTATTTTCTCTTCTTGGGAAGGGCTCTCCATTAAGCTTGCCGAGCTGGACCAAGCCTCCATCTATGACCTTGTTGACTATGTATGGTTCCAACAAATGCATTCAGAGTTTCCCAAGAATTTTTTTGAACTTGGTGTCATACAACAATACTAAATCGTTTACTTTGAATGTGTGCAACTTGATATGGTGATCATGCCAAGCATTCTCGTGCTGTTTCTGTACCTGCTGATGGAAACCCGCTAGAAACCATTCTTCCTCAAGTTCTTCTAGTTGCGCGAGCTACGCTTCAAAGGCTTCATGGTTTGCAATGCCTGTCAACACTGCTATCCAAAAACTGGGCACAATGTATTCCATGGGAATGATGGCTTCCATGCCATAGAATACCCTAAAAGGTGTCTGACCTGTCAATTTCTTACATGTGGTTGGGTATGGCCATAGCACGATAGGTATGCGCAAATCCCAATCGTTTCACTGTGCGTTATATACTTTGGTCAACATAGTCTCCAAAATCTTACTGAATGCTTCTATTGTCCCATTCACTTGTGGATGGTATGGCGTACTTTGCTGATGATACACCTGGAATTCCTCAATGAGTGCGCTCATAGTTTCATTTAAGAAGTGCATTCCACGGTCACACATTAGAATTTTTGGGCATCCAAGCTGTGTCAACACATTGTCGAATAAACATTTTGCAGTTGTCGCGGTCATTTAGTCCTTTACTAGTTGTGCTTCCACCCACTGAGTCAAGTACTTTATCGCAGTGATGATATAGCACGCAATTGTCTTCCCTTGAGGTGTGATGGGCCCCACATATTTTATCGCCCATTTTTCAAATGGCTGCAACATCACCTGTGGATTGAGTGGCATCTCATCTCATCGTGATGGTTTCCTAGTCCGTTGACATACGTCATAGGCTCGACACTATGCTTCCGAGTCTTAATGTATGGTTGGCCACCATAGTCCAACGTGAAGAATCTTCTATGTTGTCGCCCATCTTCCATAATTTCCTCATACAGCCCCCCCCATGTGCTTCTGCGAGGATCTTTCCTCGTTCAAATTCAGGAACATATCTTCATAATATTTCATCATTTCCCATTTTGTAGAGGTGCCTCGCAACAATAAAAAAATCCACTGCGCTTACCACCAATTCTTTCTTCTGTTGAACTGAATATCCCTATGGCACCATCCTTGTGGTTAAGAAATGGATTTTATCCTTGAAGTGGTTGTCTGTGATGTGCACTGCATAGAGATATGCATTAGGTAGTCCTTCCTTCAAATTTGTTGGCTCCTCACCATTCTCAATTTGTGATAGGTGATTTGGGCCTATGTTTAGGCATCCTAGCTTTACGATGGCCTCGAAGTCATATTCTTGAAACAAGAACAACCATATACAAATGTGCCCCCCCAACATAGTCTTGTTTACCAGGTATTTCAACGTGGAATGCTCAGTATACATCTTGAAGTGCCCACCTAGTAGATAGTGGCAGTGTTTCTGGAGTGTGTATACCATCACCAATCCCTTGCACTCATAGTAGAGTAGTTCTTTTTGGCTTTGGAAAACCATCACGTGCAAACGTGATCAGGTGATCAATGCCTTCTGCTCCTTCCTGCATGGGTACAGCGCCCAGTGTGATACACGACGCATGAACATGTACATAAATTCGATGTCCCATTTTGGGAAAACCAAAATGGGAGTGGATGCCATTTTTTCCTTGAGAATCTCAAAAATTTTCTTACACTAATCATTCCAACAATATGTAGCATCCTTTTTCAACAAATATTCCATTGGTGCCATGATTTTCCCATAGATCTTAATAAACTTCCGATAGTAGCCAGTGTGCCCCAACATGGTGCAGAATTATTTGACACTCCATGGTGCTTCCATATTGAGTATGACAACAATCTTCGTAGGGTCCACCATGAGGCCTTCTCTGCAGACCACATGGCCAAGAAAATTTCTAAAGGGGACAAGGAAGGTATACTTATTCAGATTCAGTGCAATATGGTGTCATCGGCAAGTATCCAACACCAACTGTAAGCTCGCTATATGTTTCTTGACTAGCCCAAATAAAGTCCAATCGTCGAAATAAAACTCCAAAAATTTGTAGATGAATTCCCTGAATGCGGCCACCACTACGTGTGAAAATATCGCAGGTGCATTCTTCAACCCAAAGGGCATAACAATGTATTGAAGACAACCCCATTTGGTAGCGAAGGTTGTCTTGCTCCTATCTTGCAGTGTGATCTTGATCTAATGGTACACTGAGAACCCATCCGTGAATGAGTACGCTTCCTGTCCATCAACATTCTCCAAGACTTCATCTATAAACGATGTCGGGAATGGATTATAAACACAAGCATCATTAAGCTTTCTGAGGTCCAGGCAGATTCAAATTTTTCCCTTCTGTTTTTTCTCCTGCACTATCATAACACTCACCCAGTAAGGACACTGCTTAACTGGCTTCGCATCTGGTTTTAGAGTTATCTTCGTCATCTGTAGGTCATCGAGGATCCCTTTTAACTCCGTGATTTTGGTTGAGAATAACTCTTGATATTCATGAAGTAACTCGACGACCTTATCCACTATGGCATCATCCCAGTAGTCCCCAAGTGTTGCGTACTTTTGCTCTGCATCTGTACCAATTTTTACCTGTTTTTTTCAGTAGCACATTGATGTTGGGGTCCTCAATTGATGGTCCTCAAACATCGTGACTCCCTTTTGTTTATGGAATATTAATATTTTGGGGTCATCATCATCATCCTCCACTTGCACATTGTAACATTCTAAGGCATGGCTTAACTGAGGTGACCAAACTGGTTGAACTATTTCCTGTGGTTCCTGTGGTATTTTAAAAATGGTAGCTCTCATAACTTGCAGCGCATCATCAACAATATCTGACCATGGGTCTTCAAATGAGAATGTTAACAAAAACCCCTCGTGCAAGACATCCCATTTGCTGGTACCATGTTGGAGTTCTCTCTTGGTATATCAATTTCTTGGGATGAAATCCGGGGTATGATAAAATATGTGTACCCATTCAGGTTGGGGTTCTTCTCCATAGGCTTTGGTCCATTTTGTGACGTCTGTGTTCAGGTCATTGCGTCGATCGTATTTCTCAATTATTCATACTTTCAACTTCCCAAACCTTAACTGCATCATCCTCCTATAGTGGCGCTAGTTTTCAAAGTTTCCTTCACGTGTTACCCACTAACATGTAGGTGTCACGTGTACCGCCCAGTTTAATGCATCGAACCTCTGGTGCTCTGGTACCGCACTCTTAGACTTGTTTAAGAATTCATCCACCACTATCATATCCATCATATGTGGGTAGATCTTCAGCTTGGGTGGTTACGCAACGCAGTGATTTGGTCATCATATTACAATTTAGCATCACCACTTCACTCAATTGATTATGCCAATGTTTATCTTCATCATTTAAATCCAAAAGGTAGGAATCTACACGCTCCCACGAGACCCTTCCACCTATAATCAGATTTAGCCAATCCTAGTTTCGGGCAGTTATCTTGTGGGTACAATCTAGTTCCTCGTCGCCTCTATCATCGCGCATGAGTTTAGTATAGAACTCTCCATTAGCTGGACCCAGCGGAACCACTACGTGTAGGGACTTGTTCTCGAATATCATCTTTCATGTTTTTAGGTTGATGACTCCATTCATATCCGTGGCCCAGCCTATTCCTAGCAACACAGGGTAAGGGTTACTGTCATCTAAAATCTCTATTACCTTGAAGTCCTTCTTTGTGCTCACACCTTTGATATCTACTATTACCCCTTGTAATTTCCCCATGGGCAAGATATTTTGTTGGTTCACCATCCGTAATTGAATAGGATACCATTGTAACACGAGCCCACCCATGCGTTCCCATGTCTGTTTTTGTAACACATTCACGTCTGATCCCAAGTTTAAGATTACCTGATCCATTTCATATTCGCTAATTTGTGTTGTCAACTGCATTTCCCTCCCGATGCGTAAATCATGCTTCCTGATCTTTCGAACTATGCATGCTTCCCCTGACTCCGTGCACTTAGCGATCAACTCTTGTAGTCCTCTGACTGCCTTATAGTCATGTACTAGCTTCATGCATGTCTCTAAAAAGGTAGTTAGCATTGAAGGTTCCAATCATGTCTCTAGGTGATCCTTACAACCTGAAGTAGAGGCCTCCGTGAGTCTCTTCTTAGCTTCCATAAATGTTTCCTTAACGTGTTCCAAGTCAAACTCTAGTTCCTTTGTAGGACCCTTGCGAACCTAGGTATCTTACTCAGGCTGCTTCCTCTTTTCTTCCCCTATGGTCACACCATTTCTGAGCATCATGTTCATGTTGGGGTCTTCTTCACATGATTCGGACCTCATCATTTGGATATTTTGAGTTGGAGTAGGCTGTAGTACCCCATTTTTGCACATTTGTGCGATCAACATAAGACAATCTACCATTTCATGATCAAACTACTCACAATATAGACAAGATATTCTCATTGGTTTGGTACAATAAAGAGCGTAGTGCCTAGGTCCTCTGCAATTATAATATATTAATTGTCAATGCCCTTGTCTGGGTCCCATTTCTCCTCGTCCTCAACCTCACCCCTGAAATCCACCCTGCGCTATTGCTACAGCTGGATCGAAGCCTCACGTTTCTGTCTGCATTCGATAAGTTGGGGTCCTATCCATCATTAGCTCATAGCTCCAACATGTCCTTTCATCGTGGCCCACTAATCTATGAAAATTACAATATAGTTACTGAAAAGTTTGGGTATACTTCTGCAACAGGTGATAGTTTTCAGTTACGTGTTTTCCTCCCAGCTGAAAAATTGCACACCAAAGTGCGGGTGTCGCACTTGAACCGGCTTGTGCCTCTGGTCTCAACATAATCGGTCCCCCTCCAACCAAATATTTCACGAACACTGGACAATGATCCTTATCATGGCCTTGGCCTTTACATTTTATGCACCACACTTCTTCGTGTGCCTCTAGCTGGGGCGCCCTATCCTGCTTCAAACTCTACATCTCCAAGCATAGGTTTTGTAGTTGTGCATGGATTTTTTAGACTCCCAACCCTGGATCCTGTATTAGTGTTTCATGGAACCTCATCGCCATTTCCTATGCTTCTGCTTGGATTGAGAGCTTCTGTTGTGACAGTGCCATCCTCGGGTGTGGTATTAAAGATGCCACAAACCACATGTGGTGTTGCACATCTGTCATTGTCATATTAGCCTCATAGATCATACTTTTCAACCTCTGATCCAGATCTCACGGGGTTTCGCCTAGAAGCATCTAGATTTTCTTAAATCCAATGATCGACTGCGTCTCTGATTTTGGCTAGCTAAATTATTTATTCAATGCAATCTGGATCTCTGCTATTCTTGCATTTAGGTGATTAGTCAAGTGCTGGATATACCATGTTAGTGTCCTATAGTGCGCCTACCAATGTGGCCTTCTTAATGTTATCATCTGTAACCCCATGTGCTTCCCACACTACTCTTACTAAGAACCAAAACTGATCTGGATCTTCATTCCCTACTCCTCTGAATACAGGTAGCTTGATCGCACTCACCATGCTAAACTGTTTGTTTGGTGGAGGTGGTTTGGGTGAATATGGAAGTGAAGGAGGTGATGCTAGTGGTGGTGTTAGTGGAGATGATAACTATGGAATACGTTGCCTTATAAAATTGACCGCACTCCTCGGAGAAACCAAAGTGCGCTCTTCCTTGCCTGCTCGCAGAGGTGAAATTAAAGGACTGTTTCCTAACCCTTCAATACCTTTGTAGACCTTTCCACTCCGTGTCATTCCACTCATTAATGGATTTGCATCACCCATTTTTCACATAACAACATCTTAATATAGGAATTCAAATATTTGATGTACTTACCTTGTGGTCCCTTGAGAAAACGTCATTCTACTTTGCTGACAGTTGTGTCTGTCATTAATTCAGTGATAAACCCTCCTATTATCTGATCTAGCCAATGGTCTATGACCCACATGATCTTATCTTTAGGTGCCTCTATTCTGCGCATGAACTCTAGATTCCACACTATCGGTTTAATCAAGCTTGCACCTTCCCTGGTTGTTTGCTAGCCTCACGGTCCAATCATACAATTCTAAAGAGAAGGTTGTGAAGAATATCTTGTGGATATCCATATATATGAAGTGATCCAACCACCTCTTCTTAGATATTTGCGGGGTTTTGTTTACCTGTATAAAAAACTCGTGAAGCTCCTGATCTAACCAATATTGAATTTCCTTCTTCGTAGGGTTTCGGTGTTCTGACATCAGACATCCCTTAGCTAGATCCCAGTCTTGGCAACAGAACCATTTGTTGGCTTATTGGGGCCTAACCCAAGTTCAGAAGTGTTTAGCCAAACAAATCATGAAACTACTGGCCCTTTCGGCAACAGTCTATGGACCGCCAACTGAGGTCTAACCCGAGTTAGTATGGGAGGGTGGTGGAACTAGGTTTCCGCACCCTAAGGATGTCTTAATGAGGTTTGGAAAGTTCATGAACTGAGACTACATGTTGCGCTACTTCCGCGCAACTGTCTATTCAGTGTAACTACCCTCACACGGCTAAGATGACGAGCACGAATGTTCTTTACCCTTTCTGTGCTTAGTATTATTATAGATCGTGAATTAAATTAAGTAGGCCCAATAAGTTCAGTTACCATTTAACATAAAGAAACATGTGCACAATCATAAACCATAAATAGATGCATAAACCAGAATATAGAAAGAGATACGCAACATTCCAAAACCAACTTATCTTTATTAATGTGTTTTCCAGTTACAATCCACTTCCTACCCTCCGCACACAGCTACAGGGGTCCATGCACAAAGCTTCAGACTCTACCAGGTCGCTGCCCACACAGCTGCAGAGCCTACTCTTACTACTACCACCTACAACTCGTACTCTCAGACTCAGAGCGAATACCACATTCAGTAAACAATATCACTTCTTAACATCCCATCCAACTCCCCTCTACACTTAGAGCCTTGGTCTTATTTATACATTCCCATGGTCTGTGGACCATGGGTAGGCCAACACATTCTAGATTAATTTACAATATTTTAGGGTGAACTACCCTTAGACTTGACCCATTACAATTCACGCTCTACGCACTTTGCTGAGCCTTTACAATACCAATACCAAAAATTGTGGGCTTTAAGCCCCAAAACCGTTATGCGGGAGATTCGCTGCGAAACAACTCCTAAGAAACCAATCTAGATAGACCTAGTCTTTGAAGGGTGGGCCATGGCATGTGCTCCTCCTTCTATGCCACTCTTGAACATGATTGGAAAGGCATGTGGCAGAGGATTTATGGAATGAGGTCAATAACTCTGTACTAGTGCCATACCGAAGAGGTAACTAGAAATATGAGAGGAATGGTTTAGCAAGTGTCACAAAAATGGAATAAGATGTGGTGGGCTGGTCTACATACCATTTTGTAGTGTCTTCAGTGAGCATGCATTGGAAGAGCCCAAGACGAATGGATTCATTGGTAATGGAGTTGGATGAACACCACATGTGGAAGGAGCAGACATGATTGGTAGGATCCTCTTAAGCATTACCCTCGAACCTTGGGATTTTTTAGTGAAGCTTAGTCAGCATAGCAATCTAACCAGCATCGTGGTGTATGGGGTCATTTATCAGGTGGCTAAAATCTGAGAGACTTAACCCATCCATAAAACAGAGCATGGGGGATGCGAGAATGGTTCTTGAGACTGTTCCACTTGATGTGAACATCTGGATAGAACCAGAGCCAACACCAGGTTGGGCTCCCTCACCAGCTATGGGTCCAAACATGGTGACGATATGCGGTGAAGGAGGCTTGGAATCAGAGGAACTGAGAGAAGAGTTGGTATGGGGACTCGAAGAGCTACGAACTCAAACCCTACGAGGAGGGGTAATATTCCCAAGCAAAAACTAAGGGTGAAGGCCTAATAGTCTCAATCCCAAATGCCTTGGTGGTGCAATAGTTGTAAGGAAGACGTCACATAGAAATGGTGAAGGGAGAACAACAATATGCATTTGTCTCTATGAGGGGAGATAAATTTATTATGTTAAGTCTTGTCTTGGCGGTGTAAACCAAGCACCCTTCACTTATGGTGTTCTTATGTGTGCAAGTTTGTTTATTGATTTAACCCAGATCATGTTT